>CAUYRT010088628.1:0-77797 GCA_963574885.1 Lepilemur ruficaudatus
CAGCCTGAGCAAGAACGAGACCCCGTCTCTACTATAAATAGAAATAAATTAATTGGCCAACTAAAAATATATATATAAAAAAAAATTAGCCGGGCATGGTGGTGCATGCCTGTAGTCCGAGCCACTTGGGAGGCTGAGGCAGAAGGATTGCTTGAGCCCAGGAGTTTGAGGTTGCTGTGAGCTAGGCTGACGCCATGGCACTCACTCTAGCCCGGCAACAGAGTGAGACTCTGTCTCAAAAAAAAAAAAAAAAGTACCATTGGATTTTGCCTTCCTCGTCAAGTTTCTAAAATCCAAACCTGTGGATCAGGCCCTCTCTTCCTTCACAGCCGACAACATAAGAAGGAAGACCCTTCTTGTCCCCTTTTTTGGGTCACTATACCTGTGTTGGTGAAAAATATCAGCTTTTTTGTTTTTAAAGTCAGGTCTATTGAAGTGTAACTTATATGCAGTGAAATTTACCGTTTTTAGTGTATAGTTCTATGATGTTAAAACTGCATGTAGACGTGTAACCACCACCATAATCAAGGTGTAGAACAGTCCATCACCCACAAAATTCCTCTGAGCCTCTTCATATTCGGTTTTCTCCCCTCTTCTCTTTTAATCTCTGATCTGTTTTCTGTTCCTACAGTTTTCCCTTTTACAGAATGTCATAGAGGTGGAATTATCCAGCAGGTACCTTTTGGAGTCTGATTTCTTTCACTTAGCATGTGCATCTGAGATTCATCCATGTCATGTATATCAGTAGTTCATTCCTTTTTTATTGCTCAGTAGTAATCTGTTGTGTGGATCAACTTTCTTTTAACTGAAAAACCAAAATTGCAGAACTCCATTGTATAATTTTTATATCAAATTCATATATATTCTCAACATTTTAAATTACATATAATTAAAAGCTGAGATACAATGGTTAATTTATAATTCCTATATTCCTTTTTTTGAACACCATTTTTATGTAGGGTTTTGTTTTGTTTTTACTGTTTTGTTTTATTTTGTTTACTGCTTTGTTTTATTTTCTCAGTAGTTCCTCACTACAATATGAAGTCTTGAAGGCCATGGGGGGAACAGGACAGACTTCAGGTCAACATATAGGTCAATCTGTATTATACGCTTCTGGTCCAATCATATTAAAGTAAGATTTTTCTAATCTTTTAAATGTTTTACTCAAGTATTATGTTCTTAAAATAAGGACTAAATGTGTTTGAATGCATTTACTAAGTAAATTATGATGTTTGTTGGTTGGATACAGTCAAGTGTTCTAATTGACAACTGAAATGTGACTGTTATAAAGGCTGCAGAAATCACCTGGTCAGTCCGCCATTTGTGCAGTAGTGAATCTCCGGGGATGCCGGGACCACGCAGCCCTCCGCTCAGGGAGGGCAGACCCCATCCAGGTTGCCGCGTCCAGATGCTCTTCAGCTCTCTCCCAGGATGCCGGTCTTTTGACAGACCATTTTGAAACAAGAGCTTTAGGATTGTTTCTCCTTGGCTTAAAAAATCAAAAACAAAAAAGGCAAAGTTTTAAGTTCAGCATCATAATGCGGCATAGACTTGTTAAGGTAATTGCATTTATTTCATTGCACTCTTGATGGCCATTACAACTAAAATGTTGTAGTTTTATGTTGAGTTAATTTATTGTATTAATTTTTTTCATTCAACAACCTACAGCTTAGCCTAATTTGATCTTCTGTCTAGAAGATTTTTGTTTAATTGTTCTCTCATGAAAGACATTTTAATAAATAGTTTGTAGGGGCCATTGTCCAAGCAGGAGCATTTGAAGATATCATTTCTATCAGCAGCACAAAAATAGCCCAGGGGTTTCTGGTTGGAATCCTATTTTCTGATGAGGTATCAATATCTACGGTCAGTCTCCTAGGGAAGTACTGTGTCTGGATGTCAACAAGAATCATGCGAGAGCATGATAGTCAATTAATCACTGCCAGGGAGCCAGAGTGGGCCGGAAGCGCCATCTCTGTGCAGGTCGGAGTACAGGGTTCACAAAGTGCAGACCCGCAGGGCAGCCTCCGTCACCTCAGCCCTGAGAACCTGGCCTCAGTGCTTCTGATTTCGTCTTAGCACTGGGATGTGGCTAATATTTTTCCCTTTAATGTATACTGCCGGCACTTGTAAATGATCTAAAACCATTAAAATTCTCTTTTTAAGAGTTGAATAGATTTTAACTTCCTATGTAAACAGTAAGGAAAAAGAAAAAAAAAGTCATCTTTAGGTCAATGGGTGATTCTCAATATTAATAACCCCAGGACGAGCTACAGAAATGTGAAAATGTCTTTTTAGACTTGCCAGTAGAATGATCTCAGGAGTTACAAAAGCGTTGACTCTGGGTGTTGATTTGAATTTTCTTCCCTCTCTCCTGTATGTTTCTTTGCCTGTTTTTATCCTGATTCAGTAATATAAAGTGTGCACTTCTCAGTGAAAATGACAACCAGTGAAAGTAATTGGAAATAAATATTAATAAAATCTAAACCAAATACTAGTGTGAAGTAGTAGAAAAAACGAAATGGAAATCTAGTGACAAGCAAAGCATTGTTATTGAAAAAAAGCCTCTTTCACTTTGCTGGCTCAGTTAGGAAGTTTGGTCCCTGGTACAAAGCCATGCAGCTGCACACAATATAAAGTAAGGTTAACAGCATATTTGGTGCGTTTATAACTTCCCTAGGGCATTTTAACATTAAAAATAGTGATTGTTAACCTGGTCCATCTGAACTTAAATATGAGCTTACTTTGCAAGAAATGAGGGGTAACGTCTAAGCACTTTTCTCTAGGTTTTATTATTCTTCTAAGATTTTACATTATGGCTCCTTTTTGTCTGTTTTTATATGTTTTATTTAAGGTACTGAGATACTTGGAGTTGTAGACTAATTGGATATAATACTCCCAACTCTCAGGTCTGTAACTTTACTCTTACGTAGTATGACATAGGTTTTCATAAGCATAATACATACCTTACTCATATAGGATGACATTGATCTTCATAAGTGTGTGCACTTTACTCTTACATGGTGTGACAGATGTTCATCAACACAACACAAGCTTATGGTGGATATGGCACTACTTTATCTTAGAATGGGTCTGATGAATTTTCCAAGATGATGATTATAAATGACTGCCTTAGTATATTTAATCACAGAAATGCAATTCCTAACAATAGTGGCAACTTCTAAAGTATCAGAATGGTTGCAGCCATATTTATGACTTTTATTAATAAATAAAACCAAGAAGTCTGCACAGAGACCATGGCTCACTCCTGCTATAAAATATACTGAAGAACACAAATACATTTTATCTTATCCTTAGGAATACAAAAAAGATAGAAACATCCATCTTCTCGAGGCTTAGGGACATTTGCATTCTGCTTGACTGTTCTCAGACTCACAAACAGGCAGCAAATATATTTAACCTTAAGAGGCATCCTGATAAAAAGGAGTTTAGGAGCACTTTCCAAATTAGCCCCCACTGTGACCCTAAAGTCTGTCAACTATTAGCCTGAGCCAAATGGCAATTTCAAGGTGCAAAGAGCTAAAGATAGTGGAATGGACAAGCACCCTCAGCCCAGATCCAGCATAAGCACACTGCAGAGTCTGCTGTCTCCGTGCATCCCCAGCCTTATTTATTATTCATGGGCATTGGAAGCTGGTGCTCATCCTGTGCTTTCCATTATGATGGCTGGAACTAAACTCAGCATATAGAGTGTTAAGTGATTTCTTGACACATGAAAACAGCAAGACTCAATTACATTCACTACCATGTATGTTTCATGAATGTTTTCCTCTGTACCATTTCTAAGACCCAGTCCCTTTATACTTTATAACTTGGTAATGGAGTCAGTATTTTCTAAGACAAAAGCCTTGGAACATGTCCAGGATAAATTAGAATGGCAAGTGCTGATGCTGTGGTGTGTGTCCATGATGTGCTCATTCCTCCTGGAAAGCACAGGGAACTCCTTTAAGAGAGGCAGAAACCTATTAGCATGTGGGGCAACTCCATGCATTTTGGGACTAAGTTTGTTTAGTTCCTCAGATTATGAGTGTGCTTAAAAACTCATGAACTGGCCGGGTGCAGTGGCTCACACCTATAATCTCAGCACTTTGGGAGACTGAGGCAGGAGGATTGTTTGAGGTCAGGAATTCAAGACCAACCTGGCCAACGTGGCGAGACCTCGTCTCTACAAAAAATAAAAAAATTAGCCGGGTGTGCTGGTGTGCACCTGTAGTCGCAGCTACTCAGGTGGCTGAGGTAGGAAGATCGCTTGAGCCCAGGAGTTCAAGACTGCAGTGAGCTATGATCGCACTGCTGCACTCTAGCTGGGACAACAAAATGAAACCCTTTCTCTAAAAAAAAAGGAGAAAACAACTCATGAACTCATAGGGTGTCTTCCCAGGAATGGTTTTTAATATTTTGCCCTCATTTAAAAATAGATATCCCTCGCCTCCAGGATAGACATAAGGAATGTGTCTGCTCACTACCACATAGCTCTGTAGAGAGTGAAAATGGTTGGTCACAGGGTAGGATATCTAGGAAGCAGTATCAAAACTATACAGCCTAATACATTTTTCTACTCTAAGCTATTCCAAGCTAGCTATTGGGTCCAGGCTGGAGCCCCCTACCTGTTGAACTCTTTTGTAAATAAGAGACACTATACTCATTTGCATTTTGTCCAAATGAGCTACAGCTTTCCTGCTCTGGGCAGTATGCCAGGATAGCCTATCTTGAGCAAACCTGGAACATCCCCATCATAAAGTGAATGAAGTCAACTGCAGCTGCAGACTATTAAAATGCAAATTGTGCACATAGGTTAGCTCTCAGCCATTTAAAGAGCAAATGTGTACATTGGTGGCAGAACTTGGCACTCCATATGGTAGCTAATAATGTTTTCAGGGCCAGGAGGAGTTTTCTGATTTATGGAAGAGGGTGTAGGTGCTGATTTGTAAGTAGGAATAGGTATAGGCACCCTCTCGCAGATAGGTTAAGGTGCAGTTTTCTGTAATGTGATAGCAGGCTCAAGTGAAATTATAAAAAAGGTTTTCATTTTCAGCAACTTTATTCACCAAAATTAGGAGATGAAAAAGTTTAAACACACATATGCCACCATTATCACCATGACCACTGACAGCTAACATGTTTGATCTTCACTAGCCATGACTCCAAAATACAAAACTAACCCCCAAGGCAGTCTGTGCCCTTCCAGGAAGGTTTAGAGTTCTCAAGATACTCAGCTGTTCGTTGTTCAGCCATTCAGAATTCTGGAGGATGTTGAAACCAATGTGGGAAGATTTTGGAGTTGAGGGATTACATACACAAGCACACGGTATGTGTGAATGTATGTTTATAAATCCAAATTCTCACCTCCAAAATCTTCCCGTAATGCACACATCTATCCATACATTCATGTGTTTGTGTGTATTTGTGTTGTGTTGATAGTAATAGAAGGACAGGAGATACGGTGCCTAAGATTTATTGAAAAGGTAAATTTAAATTCCATTTTCAAATGTTCTATTTCTAGAGGAATGAATTTATGAACACTTTCCCCTGAAAAATATTGTTTTCTTGTCAGTTTACTTGTCAGCCACCTGCTCTCCGACTATATTTTGCTTAATAAAAGTAATGTTTTTATTGCTTCATCCAGTTCGATATTTTTCTCAACAGATCCTTCAGTTCTTTTTTTCTCTGATATTGGACAGTATTTGCCACTCCCTCATGCCAACTGTCTAGATAACAAATGAATCATGTACCATCTTGATGCTTTTGGAGAATGGTGCCAACTATCTCTGAATGTTTAAATTCTGGAGGCTACAATGGTCTCTAGTCTAGAAGAGAACTTTATTCTGTTTAGTGTTAACTGAAAAATCTGTGCCCAGCCTCCAGCTTCTTGCTTTCAGAAGTAAGAAAGATAATGAGTTGAAATTTAAGTCACCAAAATTTGTTTCTTGATTACTGGTTTGAGCAAATGGGTGCACCTAGAGAAGACATTGGCGCTAATGACTGACAATTGGGGCTCTCCCCTGAATGCTTTCTGTCTGTAGCTCCCCTGTACCTCTACCTCTTCTCCAGGGTAGAGCTTCCAGGTACCCAGGACCACCAGACATCTTTACTGACACAATGGGGAGATAGATTATGTGGCTGACTAATAAAGTATGGGATGTAGCTATCTATTTTTTGTAGATGAACACAGTGAATGCAGAAGGGGTTTTAAATGCCAAATGTGTGCCAAATATAAATGAGGAACTTATGCTTTTTTCAGACAGCTACACACTCCAGCCACACAGCATGTCCCTCTCTCTCTAAGGAAAACACAGAAATACTCATCAGTCCACCAGCGCAGAGTCACTTTTTTCTCATTTTCTTTTTCTTTCTTTTTTCTAATTATCTCTGTATTTTAGAAGAAGTCACCCCTTAGCAACAAAGTACAATAATAAAGGAAATATTCCAGGATAATTTATCTGAGATTTTGAAGTATCTCCTCTCTACACTTAAAAAGGAAAACAGGAAACAAGAGAACATTTCAGCACATCAGGGATGAGGCTGTTGGTGAAAGCAGCTTATCTCCCTACTAGATTGCAAGTCTGCAGACAGCACAGTACCTGATGTGTCCATGGGCTGAAAGAGGTGGCTCTACAGTGAGGCACTGACATTTGTGCTGAATAATTTGAGCTGTTCTGTCCAGAAGGATCCCTGGCTTCCACCCACTAGTAGCACCCAGAGCACCCCAGTTGTGACAATCACAGATGTCTCCAGATATTGCCAAATGTCCCTTGGGTGATAAAATCACTCCCAGTTGAGAACTGCTGTTCTAGAAAGACCAGTAGGGGCTAGATAGTGCTGGAGGATGATGTTAACAGAAGATATTGGAAGTTTGTCATTAGACTGTTGTATTTTGATTTTTACAGCAAAATCTGAGTTTTTAAGTCTAAAATTCCAATTTGGTACATGGTATTTCTGCCTTCAACACCAGTGGCTTCATTCATATACACAGACACATACTTGTCTTTCTCTAAGCTCTGTGATCACGTATCTGTATGTGGAAAATCGGTGCACATTAAAAATACAACTTTTAAGACAAACACATTTTCAGTTTTATTAAATAAAATGAAATCATTTCTGCTACCAAATTTTGCCTGGGTGTGAATTTTTACAACTGAGATATTAATCCTTAGAAAGAGATTTTTATAATGGAAATGCTGACACAACCTTAGCTGCCCTGCTTCAAATGGCATCATTATATTATTCCACTCTCGACCGTGTCCATGTTCTGAAAACAGTGGTAGCATTGTCTGCTTCTGAATAGTGCTGAAGGAGCAAGGAGGGGAAGGATTTGGCACTGATATCAGAGTGGGGAAATAACTTAAAATAAAAAATACACCTTGCATGTATGACTCATTCATTCAACTCAGGGGATTTTCTAGAATGAATAAGTAGGCTTGATCCCCATAGCATTTATTTATTTATTTATTTATTTATTTGAGACAGAGTCTCACTCTGTTGCCCAGGCTAGAGTGAGTACCGTGGCATTAGCCTAGCTCACAGCAACCTCAAACTCCTGGGCTCAAGCAATCCTTCTGCCTCAGCCTCCCGAGTAGCTGGGACTACAGGCATGTGCCACCATGCCCGGCTAATTTTTTTTTTTTTACATATATTTTTAGTTGTCCAATTAATTTCTTTCTATTTATAGTAGAGACGGGGTCTCACTCTTGCTCAGGCTGGTCTTGAACTTCTGACCTTGAGCTATCCACCCGCCTCGGCCTCCCAGAGTGCTAGGATTACAGGCGTGAGCCACCGCGCCCGGCCCCCATAGCATTTACATGTTTTACCACATGTGGGTAACTCAAACTGATAATAATGCCTTTTGGTTACATCTTCCAGACTATCTTAGCTAAGTCTTGAGTTGCTGAAATGACTGCCCAGTTATGAGTGTTCCCATCAGTAAGTTAATCACTTTATTGTAGTCTAATTTAATATTTGATATTTTGACAGACTCTATAGCTCTAAACAGCTTGAAATAATGTTTTTTGTCTTGCCCCATACACATGGTCATCTAAGTGTGTGCACATATACATACCCATGCAAACCCCTCCTTGTGCAATCTAGAGACAACCTTTTACAAAAAAAGCACCATGTTTTGTGCTTAGTGTTGGCAATATTCATGTCTCAGATACTTTTGAGAGTTTCTTATGTGCACTTAGTGAGGAAGAAAGGAAAAAAATGGAAGGAATTATCCTAGCAGGGCTCACCTACATTTCCCTTTTCTCTCAACTAGGGCAAAAATGAGAGCATTCTCCAGGACGTGAACAGACTTAATGGCTTATCCCACTTCACACCATCCTTCCACCATTCCCAGGAACAAAAAAATAATAGTAATAATTCAGGATAGTTAGTAGCAAAAGTTAAGAGAAAAAACATGAGGATAAGAAAAATAAAATGCTAAATTATCAAAGCAAGAATTATGAGGAAACACATCTTTTTAACAAAGGAGGAAGCTTGTGGAAAATAAAAGAATTAGTGAAATAGTCCTTTTAAAGTGGTTTACTGTCAGGCACGGGGCAGAAAATATATCACTGTGTCTAGAATGGAAAGGCTACTAAAGTTTTTCCGTATATATCCTGACTTCCACGTTTGAGTTTACTTATTAAGCAAAAACTTTTATTGTTATAGAAAATGCACTTGAAAGGCTTTGACCAAAAGGAAGGTAAATTTGTTGTTTGATTTTAAGTTCTTGGCCTACATACTACACATTTGTATCCATTCCTTCATTCAAATGATGTCTTTTGAGTCCTGTGGCTTTGAGGGAAGTACAGAATGCCCTGGAGTCTTCCTCTGCTGCAGAGCCAGCACGTGTCTTTGAATTCCAGTTGCCTCCAAAACTGTGGTGGATGGAGTGACCATTATGGAAGTGACATATCTTAGAGCCTGCACCATGGCCCACGGCAGAATAGATGACAGTATCCAGAAGCACATCTCTGGTTCCCCTCTGGGGTGCTACATAATTCAGTGTCTGGAAGCTTCTCTTCCTACCTCTTGCCTGCTGTGGACAAGGGCAGGGAGACAGTGGTGCTCTGTTACAGAAGCAGCCCAGGTGACGATGGGATGCCCATGTGTGCACGTGCTTCAGGGTTAATCTCAACAAATAAAAGGCACTTATTCTGAATAAGAAACACAGTCATCTCAGATTGCCATTAAGAATATTCCATATTCTGCAAACAGTTCTCAATTCCAGCTTTTGTTTAATTATTATTTTTTTTTAAATATGCTGTTTAGTGGTAAAATCCAGGGTGAGAGGAAACTCCTCAGCACTTGAGTACTGTCAATCAGTTCCTCATTAGCTGACCCATATTTATAGCCCTACAAACATGATCCCTTATTAAATGCCTGTGTTGTGCCATTCACTGTGGGATCTGTGGTACAGTGTGTTTTTCTCCAATTAGATAGCACAGGCAAGAAGTGAATTCCTGCCCTGAAGAAGTAACTTTAATGTAGTATGTTATTTCCAATAAACCCCTTTAATATGAGTAGATTATTATATTGTATGCCAAATACATTTAAATGTTTAAATGATACCAGCAAACACCTAAAACTTATTTCCTGTTGCAATAAAATATATTTTCTCAGTCTTACAACTCTCCATATTAACAATAATTAAAAGGTTAGAAGACAGCTTTAATTACAACTAATCACTCGGCCTTTACCCTCGTTTTTGCAACAAACACACAGAGTTTTCTAAATATCTTAACCAGAATGTCTTAAATTCCATTCTTCTTCTTTTATTTTTTTAAGTTTATCTAATGTGTAAGAAAGCATGTTTGATTGATGGGCCATCCTGGTCCACAACTCCTCCAGTAAATCTCTCAAAGTCCTTAACCTTGCACAGGCTGCCTGATAGAGCATTTGCTGTTGTTTATAGTCTGTTATCCCTGAGATTGGCTTTCCCTGTAATAAAGTACTAAAAATCTCTTAGAGTAGGATCAACTTGGGTGTTCTGTGGTTTGCATGCTGGTTGTTATGCCTAATTCCCACAGCAGAGAGGGGAGTTAGAGGGCGCATCATAAAGAACAAAAGTCAGTAGGCTGCCAGCTGAGGCAGCCGCCCTGCGAATGGATTTGGGTAATAACAATATTTCTGAAAGGGAGGGCAATGACACTTAAGTGAGGTTGGTCTTAGGAAGCAGTTGTAGGTCTGGATCCAATAACGTATCATTGCCTGTGTCTGGAATAGATCGCAGGATAAATTGAGTGAACTCTTACCCTGCTGGGAGCTTTTTGCTGTGTGCTCTGTGCTTATTAGCCTCCTAGCCCTCGTTTGACCCTGTTCCCTTTTTAAATTAATGCATCTCCAATTCCCTAATCTAGACTTTTTTTTAATCTCATGTTTCTTTGTTTCCACCCAATTTGAGGAAATAGCTGAGGAGTTTTCAACTGTTTACCCAGAGGCAAAATTAACAGGTGCATTCAGGGTTATTGTAACGCTCATCAAATACACTGAACGCCTGGCCTCTTTCCAGTTCTGATAAACAAGTGAGCATTGTAAATTAGTTGCAAACTGACAAAGATAGAAAGCAATATTTAGTGGCCAAGATAAAAGTTTTACTGTGTGCATGCAGAGAGCCTCACTACAGCACGTAGTCTGACACTTCCATAGTAATGAGTTTCTAATGAACAGAACCTAGGTAACAGATATTGAAGCTCAACCAAAAAGAGCCCGCTTTCAGGCTCTTAACACAGTCTGGGAATGTCTTTACATCCGATATTGCAGCTTGGCACAAAGAAGAAACTATTCAGAAGTGTGGCCATCTGTTTGCTGCCAATTTATGCCCTTATTTGGAGGTAGTTAGCAGAAGGCCCATAAACCTGCATGAGGAGGATTAGGAAGATAATGCACTGGGAGAAAAAGGATGTCTCTGATACTCTACACTGGAACACATAAGGATCATTTAGAGGGAAACAAATGGTATTTTATATGCAATGAATATATTCAGGTACAAGAAGCTCTTTAAGACCTAGCTTCCTTGTTGTGAAAAATGAACTTCATATTTTGCAAAGAATACCGACTTTTTCTGAGCAATTCTAACTCCATGAAAGGGTTTTGAAAAGTTCTTTGTTAGATAGACGGGATTGCAAAACTGTGTCATAATAATACTGACGTGTTGCTGTTTTACGTAATACGGCAAAGATTTTCAATCTGCACTGTTGATTCTCTGGACATAATGGGGTAATTCTTATAGTATATTCTTCAGAATAAGGAGATTATAACAAAGATTTAGGAAAGTCAAATTCAGGGAAAAACTACAGTAACAGTAATTCTAGGATTTGTTTTGCAATGACAAATTATTTTATTCCATGTAACTTGAGAACATTTACTGAGTATTCACAAGTTATTCACAAATTAAAAGCCTTCATATTTTGTGTGCTTATTAGCAAGTCAATAAACTTTTTGTATCTGGAGAGTGAAAGGAATAGCAGTGTCATTTGCTGTTTCACCCTGTCACTTCCTTGAAGAAAGGTCATTATGTACTTGTCACTATAGTCTTACCCTCCTGTGCTGTTCATTCATTAGGACATGTGGCCTACACATGCGTGAATATGAAAGTTTGATTTAAATGCTTATGTTGGTCATATTCCTTTATGAAACCCCAGATTTATATTACTGAATTTTTTTCCTGAAATGTAGCATTTTTTCATTTATTTACCAAATATTTATTAACATCTAGCATAGACCTCCCGTGTGCCCTATACATAATAGACACTGAGTATTTGCTTAATAATTAACTCAGTCGATGTGTGACTAAATCACCAGGTAAAAAACCATAATTAGAACCTGCACTTACAGGTCTAGGCCAGTAGTTCTCAATTGGTGGCAGTTTTGCCCCCCAGAGGACAGTTGGCAATGTCTGCAGACAGTTGTGATTGTTTTAACTGGGGAACTGAGGGGTGGGGGATGGTGCAGGGAGGGGCAGGTGCTACTGGCATCTAGTGGGTTGAGGTCAGGGATGCTGCCAAAAACATCCTGCACTGCACAGGATGGCCTCCTCCCCAAAGAGCTGTATGCCCCCGGTGTCAGTAATGCTTGCTGCTGCTGAAAGAGTCTGCTGTACTAGAAGAGGCAACATATACTCACCCCTCTCCACCCATCAGCCCTCTTTGCTATACTTTACACAACCTTGTAGGTGATTCCTCTACTTCTGGGTGTTTCAACAGCCCTATACACTCTAGTCACTTCCAAATTTTTGTCTCCAGCCCAGACCTCTCCCTGAGTCCAATCTTGTACGATCCTGCCCTTTGGACATCCCAACCTGGTTTCTTCAAAGGCTTTCTCAAGCACAGAGCAGCCAAAATGGAATTCACCATCTTTCCCCCAAACATTTGTTTACAGAGCTCTGCTGGACACATGGTTGGCTCTCATAAGAAAAGAAAAAAAAAGCTTTGTTATATCAAATTTTATAAGGGACCCAGGGCAGAGTAGTCAATGTCAAGAGAGGTACTAGGAGTTCAGAGTAAAGATAAAGCACTTCCCACTTTAAGGGCAGTGGGGAGCCAGGGTGCCATGAGAGGCCAGGGATCCATGGGGATTTTGTAGAGAAGGTGCCCTATGAGCTGGGCATGAAGGATGCGTAGCATTTAGACACGTGGGATTCTGGGTGGAGGGAACTGATGAACAGAGGCACAGAGGCTCTGTTGGGTGATGAGCAGGGACTACAATGGAGCATGCTGATTCCCGCATCCTGGACTTAAAGGAAGCACAGTAGATGATGAAATGGGGGGCAAATGCTGGTGTCTCATTGTGGGGGATTTAAATACAAAGGTGAGAAGTCTGCAAGTCACTCTGTAGGCAGTAGGCAGCCACAAAGATTGGAAATCGACGTGATTTGTGGTGGATTTCAGGAGGCTTAAACTCACAGCAGTGCCTAGACCACCGCCTGCCTGCCTTCCACCTGGCCTCCTTCAAGTCTCATTTCAATGTCGCTTCCTCAGCACCCGGGGCTTGGCTCAGTGCCCCTGCTGTGCACTTCCATGGTGTCTTATGCTTCTCTTCCATAACTCTTGTCTCACAAGTTCCTCCTCCTAAAATACTACCATGTACCCTGACTCCCACCTAATATTATCAAGGAGACCACAGGACAAGTGGCTTCCCAGGGATTCACACACTATAGGCCTGGGGTTCAAACCTACTCCACTGTGTCATCATGCATGAATATCACTGTGATGACCTAGAGCATTCAGGAGAAGGGTATCCTGTGAACAGTTTAAAACAACAGAGAGCTATCTGAGAAGATCTCAAATATGTTAGATATGCCGTTACTGTTTATAAGCAATGAAGTGGTTGGCTAATAAACAAAATTATGGGACTGAGTATTATTCTACTATAATCTTTTATGTGCACTTTCTGTGAGATCTGTGTTATTTATATATGTGTGTGTGTATGTGTGTGTATAGCTGTGTTTATCATCGATGAACAATGCAAAGAGAATCTAGATATACTTTTCTTCTGTTAAAAGCATAAGTACAATTTCGAGTATGGGATAATAAACTATGAATGTAAAATCTATTATACTTTCTGCCATAAACTCAGTCTGTGACCTTATATAAGTCACTTATTTTACTTTTAATGTATAATAGCAAAATCATTAAAGAGTCAGATGCTGATGTTGACAAATTGCTTCAACCTCAAATGTAAAATGCTATGTGACATGAAAACAATTTGTCTTGCCATTATTTCAGATGTTTCTACTTTTCTCTTATAACCAGAGTCACATTTCATAATCAGTTTGAAAATGAGCAAAATATTAAGAATACAGGATTTAAATGCATTGAGTGTTAGCAACATTTACTTACTGGTACAGTAAAACCTAAAGATTTCTTTTGAGGCCAAATTTCCCCTTTGTTTGAAGAGGGCCACTTCGTTTAGTCATTATTCATTCACATAAAGAAAAATTACCTTAAGATTACAAATGCAACTCTCTGTTGTTAACTTCGTCTACTTAAAGTTTTCTGAGAAAGAAGCTACCCTATTTATAGAAGTATGTATTTGGACTTAGGCCAGAAGTTATTTTGCAGTGTATTTTCATGTACTAATGCCACTAAAAGTTGCTAGATAAATATAATATAGGCAGCTTGTACATCCATTTTCTTTGCCATAATTACAGGCTGAAGTATATTTTGAACAGCAACAAAAGACACTGCTTTTTTTTAGATCCCTCAAGAAAAAAGTATAGGTTATTATATATCTTGGTACAAAGTTTTAATATATTTTTTATGATAATGAAGGCTATTTGTCATTGATTCTAGGAAAACTCAAGCTATATGTAAGAAATATGCCAAGTGTTAAGTTTGAAAATTCAAGCTAAATGCAAAGAGTAAGGTATGCCAAGAATTTCAGGTTTAATCCTAACATAAGTAAAAACTGAGATAGGTTTGCTATAATATTAACTATTTTTAAAGACAAAATTGGAACTCAAACTTATGACTCAAGCACATATAATCCATTCACCATTCAGCAAGGATTCACCTTTCTTTTGCTTTGAGAAGAATTCCTTCTACTTTAGTTTTTTTTAAAGTTTCTTTTTATTTAGGTAATATATCACACTAGGAAAAACATTTAGAGACAAACTTACATTCAAACCCTAGCTCTATCATTTAACCAGTTGTGGACTTTGGAGATAATGAGCCATAGCCAGTCCAATTATTGTGAGAATTGAGTCTGGTACCATTTGTCAGGCCCCTAATGCAATACCCAGCACATGGAAGATATTCCATAAATAATAATTCTTCCATAATAATAATTACCTGTACTCTTATATGGAAAACCGAACCTATGAATGACCAAGGTGAGAAAAAAGATGCTGAAGGTGAGTTGAAATCTGTGACTAGCAAGCCAACACCATGGCTCACCAGTGGTTCTGACAGGTCGTGCTGACATGATGTCCTCAGTTCCTCTCCCCTTTCTTCTTTTGAAGGGGCCCCCTAGGGGTGGGGCAGTTTCAGAGGCTGCTCTGTGCTCAGCCAAGGTCTGCTTTAACCAACACATTCCTTGCATCCAAGAGAGCCCCTGTAGGGCCTTTGTCTTTGTGGTTTTGTTGTGTTCCCACCCTAACTGTACGTTGATTTGATGTAAGTTCTTTTCTAACATAGGAGTCCAGAGACCCAGAATAGTTGATAGATGTCTCCTTTTGACCCACATGGTCATGGCTTACTTTGTGCATAAGTGGACCTATCTACTTGAGGCCAGCATGTCCTGCCACTCTGAGGGTCACCCCCTTGGTACGGGCAGCGATGCTGGCATGTGGGTTCGCAGCTCATAATCTTCATTATCTGTACTGTCTGGTATCTACCACACAGGCAGAATCCAACCATGTAGAAGGGCTTGATATTTTCTTATTAAAAATATGCAGTGTGAGCCTCTTTATCTCGTTGCAACCTTTGAAGGCAAGAAATATTAGGTAGCTTATCCCCCACCTCTACCCGCCAAAATAGGATATTTTTAGCTTCAAGTAACAGAAAAATTTGAATGAATTTGGCCTTACTCATAGGAAATATATTATTTCATGTGATCTGCCATCCAGAGGTGAGGTGGGCTTTACTGTTGGCTGATAACAGAGTCGACGAGAACCCAAGCTGTCTCTTCTCTCTGCCATCCACACTGTTGCCATCATCCGCAGACTGGTCCCTATCAAGCCTGTATGTCAGCTGCCAGTAGCAGTCGGGACCATGTTCTTCTCCATCTGGAGAAATAGAGTGACTTTCCTTGGCCTTTCTACAAGTCCCCAGCAGGCCTCCTCTCCCATCTCCCTGGCTGGAGTTGGGACATATATCCCTGCCTAGACCAATTGCCAGTTACTTGAGTGGAATAGCTCTGCTTGTCTTAGAAGAGAGCTGTGGGCAGCCTCCCTGAGGCACAAAGATGAACATGTAAACTGTAATGGTGTTCTCTTGGAAAGGAGAAGATGGGAATGCATTCTGGCCACTACAGCAAAGCCATTACAGAAGGCTTCTTGGAGGAGGGGATTTTAGTGCTGAGTTTTGAAGAATACATAGAGTTAGGAAAAGGTAGGAGGAAATTTCAAGTTGATGAAACAGCATGTCCAAAAAGTTCAGAAATATGAAATAATATGACCTTTTGGAGGGGAATGCATGCCTGTGGAGGATGGTTAGGGTCATGGGAGATGAACCTGGGGAAGAGTCTGTGTCTGTCTCGTCCAAGTTTGAATTCCATTCCAAATTATGGGAGTGTCCTGATCAAATAGGAAAAAGGTCCTTAATTAAGACAATGGTAGGGGAAATGGAGAAGAAGTGATATTTAGGGAAATAGGTGTTGGGATATGAGTGAGAAGAAAGGAGTCAGGTGATGGATCTGAACACATCCTAGGTCCTCCAGCCACTCTACCCACCTGTGCCAGCATCCTTCCTCATTCCCATGGTCTCTCTCTCTCTCTCTCTCTCTCTCTCTCTCTCTCTCTCTCTCTCTCTCTCTCTCTCTCTCTCTCACACACACACACACACATACACACACACACCTGTATCTTTATGGTCAGAATGAATTTCCATGGCAGTGAATAACAGCAAAAATAGGGACATATGTGCAAAATATTAATTGTTAATTTGTTCTCCCCATTCTAGTATTAACAGCTTCCCCTTTCCCAGTTTTTGGAAATATTTTAAATGCACAATTGTACTTGTGTGAAGATACAAAAAAGATGCTCCTTAAAAAAACAGATTTGGTGGTTTCTAATTAGCTATGACACTGATCTTAGTAAGAATCAATCATTTCAAAAATCTCAGCATTTGGGTTCAGCTACTTGTGAATTTGTTGGGTTCCATGGAAGTTTCACTTTGCGCTTAGAGTTTGGGAGGAAACCTACTACTTTCTAGTGTCATGTTTCTTACAAACAGCTGAAACATGCTTAGCCAACCCCCTCCCTGCATAAAGTTCACCTTTGAACTAAGACCAAACTGAAAACAAGGAACGCCTTGAAATATTTCGGGATATTCTGAAAGCAAAGGTTTATAGGAAGGGGAGTTCATTGGATTTTTAGCACTTCCAGCACTTTAGCACTACTTAAATATAAATGCCCATGACTTATGAGCTTTATTCTTTTACTACTTAGGATCTTTTTATATCACTGAAACATTAGTCAACAAAGCTTGAAAAAATTCCAGAGAATTTAAAGTGTCTAGCCTCCTCATTTCTGATACCTGAATTCTGTAACTGTCTATCCAGTGTGTCAGCCTTGCAGAAATGTAAAAGGGCTCCGACTCTTAAGCCTCACTCCACACTATTTGTTTTTAACTTGTATTATGCATACAGTGTAGCTTGAGGATCCAGCAGTCCAAGCTTATAAAGCACTAAGTGGCTGCCAGATCCGGTGAGCACCAAACTGCCACTAAGGCATTTTACCCAACCAGATCACTGTTTATTGAGATTACACTCAAGACCACACATTACGGCTATTCTACAGATTTTTCTTTTTCTTAAATCCAGCTGGTTCACATGCCGGTTTTGGCTCCTTTCAGAAAACAGACTTCTGAATCAGCTGGCCACCAGAGCCCAGCATCTCCACTGTGTGTTCTACTTGGAAGTGCAGCTGACCCAGACTTTGCTTTCTTAAAGTAGCCAAAAACTAGCATCTGGCCTTAATTTAGAATCAGCATATGGGCTCCCCACTAGCAGCAAATACATCTCCTGTTCTCTTCTTTCTCTCGCTCTGCCAGGAAGTGTTGGAGGGGAGATGGTATCAGTGATACACGCTCCTATTTTTCTAGGTACGTCTCTCTCACCTCCAGTAATGTCCTTCTTTCTACTTGCACAAACCTAATTGACATTTCTGGTTGCCATGTTTGCCTTTGTAAGCTGTTTTTATGACTGCCATGTTTATTTAACACCCATTCAAAAGGTTATTGAGAACCTACTATGTGCCAGGCACATTGTGTATGGAAGTAGCTAGGGCAGGCAGAGATGGGAGTGGCATCGTCCTTTCTGAAGTAAAGACCTGGGTGCACCTTCCAGGTGGAAGGTCTTGCAGAGTCCTCAACAAGACAGCATCCCTTTATCTTTTTAAATTGGATTTCGCCTAATGAAGGTCCTTTCTTCCCCGGTCTTTTGGATTAAAGAACATTTCTAAAATTCTAGCATCTGAAGAGTGCTCCTTTTGTATATTAGATGCTATGGTATATTAGATGCTATGGGATTACTCTCCCATGGTAGAAAAAATACAGTCCTAGCCTCGTATTACTTCCACCTAGGCATCTTCTGACTAGGAAAACTCAGAGAAATTTTTAAAAATGCACTCCCAGATTCTACCTCAATAAAGTGGATTTCAAACAAATGAAAACAGTTCCCAGAATATTGCTTTCATGATTGTGAGCCGAAGATGAAATTGGTTCTAAAGCATCCCTACAAAGGCTCCAAGGGCTGGCCAGAGCCAAAAGAGCAGCCCCTGTCCGCCACTGCCCGCAGCCTGCTTGTCTGGCTGTTGTCGCGACTCCTGACGAGTAGCGGCGCACCCTGTTCCCTCCATGGGCAGTGTCTAGCGACAAGTGCTTTCAGCTCTGCTTGACAAGAGCTCACTGTGGAACAACATGATTTTATTTCCCCTTCCAGGGTGAAAATTGCAACATCAGTTGGAAGAGTACATCTGACTTGGAATTGACTAGAATGGTCAGAATGATGGATCTGAGATATCCTTGAAGGGATAATTGTACACAACCAGTTTAAAAGCTGGTAAATATTTAAGGGTCAGGGGTTAAATGTCAAAGCCACAGTACTTGGGCTCAGCTCCATAAAGTACCAAGAATGACTGCTAATTAAATCCAGGGTATATTTCACCAAAGGGAAATAAATTTGACAGCTAACAACCAATACTGGATTACCACCTTACAGAGGTTAGGGATCATGCTAGTAATTGTAGGTGGTTTACAGTTTTTAACCCAGTACTAATCGGGAGGATGATTGCTTACAGTTACAGATTACCACACTAAACAAAGTTAAGTCTTGTGAGCCAAAAATAAGTATTACCAAAAGGAATATATATCTGGGTCCCCTGGCTCACTTTTTGTTTAAAAATAAATGCCCTCTGGCTATTACAGAGCAAATCACTAAAACAAATGTACTCAAAAGACAGGCTCACTTTTTTTCCTTGAGCTAAAAATTTTCTCTGTGATTAATAATTATCTACCAGTGCTATAGTCAACTATAAAATTAGATGAATTGGATTTCCAAACCAGTACAGCAAATTAAAGGCAGAAAAATGTCAGCTCAGGGTATAATAGTACCTTTCCTAGTCATGCACTTGTCCTGTACTTAGGCATTACGATATTTTACTTAAGTTCAGCATTCTTAGATGGGCGGGCGTGTCATTTGGATGCCCCACCTCAGGGAAAAAGCTATTTACCTTAAGATGAGATATACCTCATGAGCACTAAGCAAACAAATTAATTGTAATATTTTAATAGCTATGTTTACATGCAGATCTTGAGATTATTTCTGCATTAGGTGATTTATAGGACTATATTGAGTAAATCACACTTGGGATGCTGTTCCAAAGAATGAGTCACGAAATACTGCCATCTTCTCTATCTCCTTTCAAAAGAGAACTCCAAGGGGAAAAGACAGAAATGGAATTCCACCACACCTCATACTAATCATAATACTAACCAAGAAATCATCCCATCTAAATTATTTCAGCTGTTTTTGATATATTATTTCCATCACTGAGTTTGTTTGAAGTAAAATTGTCTAACCCAAAATTTCACAGAGATAAATTAATGTGGAAAAAAAATAGCCAAAGCCATTATAGAAAACCTCGTCATCCCTAATACTCCAGCTTCTGCAGGCTGAACTAATTACTGCATAATCTTTACTTGAGGTATTGGTTAAATCAATTAAGTTGTTAGGAGTAATTTCAGTAATGCTAGTGTTTGAGAGAATTACATAGCAAACATGATTCTCCTTAATTAGACTTTTAAATTCACAGCCCTATCTAAGTCTGAAGCCAAATACCCTATTTGGAATCTCTGTGTATTAACTTGGTTGTAAAGGGAAATTTTTTAATATGTCTGGCTCTAAGTAATTAGTTTGCAAATTTGTAATGTGAGATTTTGTAGGAGCTGAGTTGGGGAAGGAGAGCAAAGCCTCCTCCCCTTTCCTTTTATTAGCTTTTCCTATATCTGGAGACTTCCTGCAAGGATAGAACATTCCTTTAAGTTCAATTCGTGGGAGGTTTGTGCCGATAGCATAAAATGCCTCCAGACAGGTACCTGCCACTGACCTTCATGCACCTTTTGCCCTTAAAAAAAAAAAGAAAGAAAGAAAAAGCAGTGCTTTTCTTTGTCAAGCCTTTCAGAGTAAGTTGGTGGGCAGTGGAGCCTCTGGGCAACCTGAGCCTGGGCAGCTGCATCCCCCGAGTCCTCTTGTTTGCTTTCTGTGAGGCCTGAGTCTCCTTCCTCTCTGAGTGTAGATGCTGAGGAGGAGATCCTGTCCAGACCTGTGGGAAAGTGCACAAAGCTCCAGCCATTCATCCCTTGTCTTTCCCACTCACTGGGGAAGGAACTCCCCATAGGAAAGCTTCATTAGCCTTCGCTTTAATTCTTTGGCTCCTGTGGCAGGCAGCCAGTCCATTGAGTGTAGTATTTGCATTTAAGTCGTTGACGATCTTAAGAGAGTCATCCTTGCTCAGCTCCCACAGAGTATTTTCCCAGTGACTTCCTTTACTGGACAAGGGTTTATCATAATGCATTCCTGTCCATAGAAAATTCAAGTTTCCGTACAGGGTTCTATCACACTGATCTTTACTTTGAGTAATACCATTAAGCATCATGCATGCAAATAATAAATTTGGAAACTAAAAGGCCACATTTTTATTGGGATCTGAATCCTGAATAAAATATAATTTATGTGGGGTTTTATATTCTATAAAGACTGCATTTGTCTAATTTTATGTTAATTGACTATATGTTATAAAGAAATGGCTATGTACCCTCCATTGGAAAAGAACTGTCTCTCTTCGCCCACCTCATGCTCATTTGTAAATGCAGAAAACTCACCACAATAATGGCATACAAATTATAGTCAACATTTAACAATCTTGAGCTTTCCCAGTTTATGTTATCATCTTAACATGTGGTGAGCCAAAAGGTTGTCCCCTAAGGTGCAATATTTCTACATTTTTAATGCAATTTAAATTTTATTTTCAAAGTCTTACAGTGGCACATTTGAACATTCTGAAAATTAAACCTTGTATGAACATTATTGCAAGAGTTAGCGGAAATTGAACAAATGAAATATAAAGATTTCCACTTCCTGTATATAAACTTTTAGCCTTTTCCCAAATTTTTCTCTTTTTTGTAAACTTAAAGTCTTATCAGCAAGTAACATGAAGTAGCAGCTGGATATCATTAAATCCCTCTGTCTAAGCTATTCTTCTTCATTACCTTTTTCCTGACAGCTCTTGCTCTGCGCAGAAAATGTAACTTTGTGATAGAGATTTATGTAATTCAGGTGTCCCCTATCTGAATGCGAGCTTGGCTGCAGAAGAATGAAGAGTTTGCAAGAGTCCATAGAATTTTATAAGAAGAAACGGGCAAACTCTACAAAATTCATTAAACACACGTTAACATAACCAGTTCATCCACCACTTTTACTCAAACTCCCTTTTATAGGTATTTTCATAAGACTATTTCTCTGCAAACTGGAATAGCTAATAGATTTCATTGTACTAATGAAACATCAGCTGTTTTATCGTAAAATACATAGCAACACTCTCCAAATGCTTTGAAGATTCAGTGAAATTCTGAAATGTCTTTACCTAGAAAAGTAATAGAAAATACAGTGACAGATATCTAGCCATAAGCAGAATTAGAACAAGATACTTTCTTCAGTTTAGCAAGATAGTGTGGCAGTTGTTAAGTTGATGATGATATGGTAAGATATATATGCCAATCTGTGAGTATTTAATTTGGCATCTACTAGCTTTCATATGTCAAAGTTTGAGTTCAGGTTTAGGTATTTTTCTTTCGTTGACACAACAAAATCACTCAGAAAAGAGACTTGAATCCATTAGGCATGACAAGACACTAGGGAATAAAAAGAATATATTAAAAAATAAATCAAATGAAAATATCCCTAATGATCCTCATGAACATTAAATTGAAAGCCTCTTCTTTCTTTGATATAATGGTTATTTTTTACCGTATTAGCAAATTGATATCTTAAATAATTGTTGTAATCAAAAAGCACCTGTTACATTTAATTTTATTCATGGTTCATCACAATTATTCAGATGATATATGCCCACCTACCTGCACTTAGTTTTTGAATGAGAAATACAAAAACTGTGTAAGAATTTATAAAATAGTTGGATTCATCAGGCCTAAAATGACATAAATCTAATTTAGTAATTTAAATGTGAATATTAACTAGGTTTATTTCATAGTAACATAACTTCTTTTATTTAAACTTTGTTTCACATTATTTCCTGTAGAAGCAGAATAAAAAGTCCCCAAATTTGACATAACAACTTCCCACAAAGAACGCTGCTGTCCCCTCCCGGGCAGACATTTACTTCCACTATTACCAAGATGGCGTTTGTCGGCGGGGCAGGGTGGCTCACACCTGTAATCCTAGCACTCTGGGAGGCCGAGGCGGGTGGATCGCTCAAGGTCAGGAGTTCGAAACCAGCCTGAGCAAGAGCGAGACCCGTATCTACTAAAAATAGAAAGAAATTAATCAGCCAACTAAAAATATATAGAAAAAATTAGCCGGGCATGGTGGCGCATGCCTGTAGTCCCAGCTGCTCGGGAGGCTGCAGCAGGACGATCGCTTGAGCCCAGGAGTTTGAGGAGTTTGAAGTTGCTGTGAGCTAGGCTGACGCCATGGCACTCATTCTAGCCCTGGCAACAGAGCGAGACTCTGTCTCAAAAAAAAAAAAAGATGGAGTTTGTCGGCCACCACACTAGATTCCAAGCTGCGTCACTGTAAGCTTCTCTACCCTATTCCCAGCCATCTGCCCCTGTGTACTCTTTGCATGGCTGACTCCTTTTAGTTTTCAGCCAGTTGAAATATGCCAACTGTCAGGACAAATCTGTCAGGACAACTTCCCTGACTCCCCCCCCCGCCCCCCCCGCATCCCATTCTCTGCATTTTAGCACTTAGCACTCACTCCGTATTCCCTCCCTCCTTTCCTCTCTGTCAGTGGAGCACTAGGTAATGTCTAAATAAAACATAATTCAGTAAATTTTGATAAATCTATAATATGATTTGCTTACAGCTGTAGAAGAGTACAAGAACATTCTCCATGAAACTGAAAACACCTTGAAGAGATGTTAAGTTGAAAAATAGTATCAGTATAGTGTGTGTAGCATAGTAGTAAAAGGGTGGAAGTGGAGAGATAAGAATGTTACTGTGGTTGCTTGGTCAAGGGAGGGCAGGGGACTGAGCAGAAAGGGGTTCACAGGGACTGAATGGAAACAATACAGTATATGGTTTTTTCATTTTTGAGGTTTTAACCATATGAATGCAATATCTGATTTTTAAAAATGAGGTATTCTGGAATTATTGCATGATACAGTTTAATAAAAAATTGCCCTTCACTCAATTCTCTTTAAGAACAGATTAATTCTAGATCTGTATATATATATATACTAGATCTATATATACTAGATCTGTTAATCTAGTATATATAAATTAGAAGTATATTCAAAAACAAATGCTAGTACTTAAACCAAATCTTACAAAAAAGTGCTGTAAATAAAGGGTTTTTGTTGTGTTTGGTTATTTAATGAAAGAGGGAGTTGCTGACTCTCCACACAGATGTCATGCACTAAGAAAAGATGGATCCCAACTGGAGCCAAGAGGCAGAAGATGTTTCATGGTGCCTCTGACATTTCGTAACCCTCCCCACCCCACCCCCACCCCTGAGCCCCTGGGACCTCAGAGCAATTGCTCAGGGAAATGCAACATTGTAGGTCTGGGTCTGTTCTGCCAGATGGAAATTAGTATCTTAAAATAGCCCAACTTTTCCCCCCACCACTGAGAACATTTTAAACGGAATCTCTTTTAGATTTAAATATTTTTTAACCTTCAGTGGATACTTAATGAAACCTTGTGGAGTATCTTCCATTTTCTTGCTAATTGATGAAATTAATATCATCTAGTTTAATTTCAAACATTTTAACCTGCATATCTGTAACTTTCTTGGTTTCAGTTTTAACTACTGGATTTTAAAATACTAATGCTTAATAATTTCTATTTAAATTTTAGCCAAAACCTAAACTCTGCCTTGATTTTAGTTATGTTCATATATACAAGTCTTATTTTGAATGAGTAAGAATGCTGGAATGGTTCTAAGGATTTGACGGGATATCTGCATTCTGATTGTAAGGACAGCATATTTCCCATTTTGACATTGACTAGAAATAGAGAAAAGCTAACCAACGGCTTCTTAATTTACTTTTTTTGATAGTAGCTTGGGTTTGGTGTTGTTTTCTGGCTCCATAAATTACCTTACTCTTGAATAATGAAGATCTTTCAGCTCGCTGCCCTTCCATCTGAAAATGATTTGTTAAACAATCTGGACTATAGTTTTAAATTTTGCTAGAAAAACTAGGTCATCTAAAATATGTGGGGGGCATGAAGGTTGTTTTCTGCACAAAAATTTGTCATGAGTCTAAACATTTCTCTCTCAAGTAATTTACTGCTTAATGACATTGTATATGTTCCCTCAGGAAGGGGAGGAGAAGGGAAAGGAAGAAAAGGCAAAAAATAAAAGGTTTTTAAAATGTGTACTGCACTCAAGATTTAGATTTCACCTTATAAAGTTTTTATTACAGTGTCCTCCTCCCCTCATTGTGCCATGAAATAGTGAATCACTCTTGTTGGTCTCTGAGGACAGATGCTGTTCTCATGTTTTATCCTAACACCTCCGAGATGAGCTTTCCATATGAAGAAAGGGAGGACATTTGATGCGCCCAGTGTTGTTCTGGGGCCTCCCCCTCTCTGGGAGTCACTGACATGTGTAGTTTTGGCATTGAAGCCCAGCAGGAGGTGACATTTGGCCGATTCCCCCGATGATTAATGTGCCTGAGGGTCCATGCCACTCTTTGCCCCCTTCTAGTGCATTAGTTATAAAAAAGGAGGCTTTCATGTGCTCCACTACCGGGTGAGCTGGGCACAGGTCCAGCGGCGCCAGCAATTTTCCGTCCTTTATATGAGTGATCAGAGGCCAACCCCAAGAAACTGACAGTGGTTGCGCTCACTGCAACTAATGATCCTCAGTAGCCGAAGACGTCCTTGTGCAGCCTGAACATTTTTGCTTGGTAAATGTGTGATTTGGAAAGTCGCCACAGAGACATAGCCTGATAAAGTTCATTGTGTGCTCACACCTCCACTGCTGACTTTGTTGTTGAAACTCGTCAGGCCTATTGCAGACAAAGCTCAACTTAAAGAGAAAAAATGAAAAGTTCACTTTTCCCGTATAGGCCTTTTACAAATGTGCTTTCTGAAATGTGATGGCCTCCCTTTGTTCTTTTTCTTATTGAATGTTTATAGTCAAGCTGACAATCCACGTGGGGGACTATTTTTAAGACCAGAGAGTCTTTGGCTCTCTCTTACCTTTACCTATCCTTTTCTATTTTTCTGTTTTTTCATCCTGAACAGCCAGTGAGTCCTGAATAGCCCAGTTATTGTTTGTGTGATCTGCACAGAAGGCAATAGTGGCCGTTTCGTGAATGTCAGCACATCTGCACATTCTTCAAAACAACACAAAGTCACCACTTAGACCATTGCATCAAAATGCTACAAATAAAAACTAACTTCTAAGTAGTTTTTATGTTCTGCACCCCAACTTTCACTTAGTTCTAGCCTAACCATGTAAGATGTAGTTTTCCTATATTTATTAAATTTCTGAAGACATTTTCAAAACCACCTTGTGGTTATTTGTTTTGGGACAGATCAACTGCTACCATAAAGAAACTCTTCCTTCAAATTACTTATTTATAAAAACTCTCAGGGGGAGGGTAAATGTAGCCAAAACAACCCTATGGCCCTAGTGCCTTGGCTGTGTAGAGACCTTGGGATAGATGGTTAGTGTGGGCTTGAACTAGGCTTCTACAGATCAAACATCCGATTTTTCAATATGCAAGCTTGCTGTGGCAAATACCTCTAGAAGCAGGCTTCAACTCCTCAAATAAATAATCCCTACAGATGTTTAAGGAGCTTTCAAGATTTCATCAAAAGCTTAAAAAGGGTAGGAACATCTTTGTTCAGATGAATCCTCAGAAAGCTGGAATAAAAAAAACTTTCTTTTACTATGTCCTAAGTGACATGGCATTCTACATTGTTTATTTTATTTTACTATATCATGCTTCCCTACAAACTTCCTCTGGGATTTGTAATTCTCATTGATGAGTGCTCTTTTCTGGTTCCTTTCTGAAAAACTTTATAACCATTCCTGAAATACTAAAATAAAATTAAAATCTGCATGTGGTTAGTGTTTTGCTGTTCATACAGACTTTCCCTTTACCCACCCCTGTAAAGAGGGAATTGTTATCTCAATTCCTCATATTACTAAAGAAGCATAAATGGCACAGCAGTAAGTGGCTGATCCAGAATATAAGGCCTTCTTGCTTTTATCACTTGTCACAAATGGCAGAAGGGACAAAGCCACTGAATTCTCCTTGGCTTTAGAATGGGAAGGCTTTGCATAATGTCTAGGAGGCCAGTGTGACCAGTGGAATGATTTAGAGGGAAAAAAGACATTGACTTACTCTAATCCTAGAGTGGCAGTATTGCCTTTGTAGCCAATCAGGAAACAATTTACAAAGGGCCATGACACTGTACTCTGCTAGATCATTCTGATTTGGAAATATCAAACCTGCATCTACATTGGCAAAATAAAGCCAATAGGATCAACACATTTATGTTTGTGGAATTGCTTTTGAAGAACAATTTAAAAATTATAATGATTTTGGCAAATAGTTTTCTAGATATGAGAGAAAGGAACTATAATTTTTGGAGTGTTTGGGTAAATTTTCATGTATCAGTATAAAAAATAGGCATATGCTCAAAGAGGCTCTAAAAGTTATCTCTATTTCTTATCCCTCCAATGCCCTGGTATAGTAAAGAGGATTCAATTTTATATCAGTATCAGACTTTAATATCTTATTGATAATATTAATAATTATCCAGTATAGATTTCTGAACAGGCGCCAGGCATAGTTTATCATTTGTTTATGTTCAAGGCAAAAAAAACTATATCAAAGTGTATTTATTATTGGCTTTTTTTTAACTAGAGAAGAGTTTTACCTTTGCTAGAGTGGAAAAGTACTAATTTCTCTGGCTTTCTTTCTGTCTCACCTTTTTTTTTTAAACTGGGCCTCACTATGTTGCCCAGGCTGGTCTTGAACTCCTGGCCTCAAGCTATCCTCCCCCCTCAGCCTCCTGAGTTGCTGGGATTAGAGGAGTGATCCACTGTGCCCAGCTCCTCTCCTCCCGTTTTTTCTTTCTTCCTAAACATTCATTGAACCCATGTGTGGTTGATTATATGGAATACAAAGCTGAATAAACATATTCTCACTTGTTAAGATGTTTAGAGTCTAGAACAGTGGTTCTCAGTCAGGGGCAATGTCTGGAGACATTTTTGTTGTCATTACTAGGGAATGCTATTGACACCTAGTGGGTAGAGGCTGCTAAGCATCCTAAATACAGAAGACAGACCCCACAACAAAAATTATTTGGCACAAAGTGTCAATAGTACCAAGGCTGACAAACCTTGATCTAGAACAGCTATATTGAATAGAAGTTTATCTGATGATGGGTATGTTCTATATCTGCACTGTCCCAAATGGCAGTGACTGGTCGCATGCGGACTTCAAGCACTTGAAATGTGGCTAGTATAACTAAGGAATTGAATTTCTAAATTTATTTAATTTTGATTAATTTCAACTTAAAATGCTACTAATGTCTACCATATCGGACAACCAGTCTAAAAGAAGAGACTAATGAGTTGACCAGTGATCATAGCTCTGTGTCAGATAACTCTTAAAAACAAGGCTTGTGAGAGGAGTTATGAGAACACAGAAAAAAAGAAATCTGAATAAGGCCAAGACAAGACGTGGCTTTTCAGGAACGTATCATATAGGGAGTGATTCTTGAGCTGAATACTGAAGAATTAAAAAGTACCATACATGGCTATACGTAAAAGTGACTTGGAATAAAAGATGATGTAAGATGATTTACCTATCTAATTACATAATGAGAAGAATCACTAAAAAGATTGGGTGGAGGGGCAACATGAATAAATAAACTTTTAGAGGAAAATGTCTACTTGTAATATTTAACTTTTTAAAATTTAGTTATGTACACATTTAAAATATTATATATGCACATACATATATACATGTGTACACATATACATTTAGAAATATGTATACAGTTTACCCTTGATCAACATGGGTTTGAATTGTGCAGGTTGACTTAAACATGGATTTTCTTCCAACTCTGCCATTCCTGAGACAGCAAGACCAGCCTCTCTTTCCCCCTAAGATGACTTTTATGGTGATCCTCTTCCACTTAATGAATAGCAAATATATTATCTCTTCCTTATGATTTCCTTAATAACATTTTCTTTCCTCTAGCTTACTTTATTGTAAGAATACAGTATATAATACATACAACATACAAAATATGTGTTAATTGATTTATGTTATCAGTAAGGCTCCCAATTAACAGTAGCTATTAGTAGTTAAGTTTTTGAAGCTATATATGAATTTTCAACTCTGTAGGGGATTGGTCCCCTAAGCCCCCTGTGTTGTTTAAAGGTCAACTTTACTGCTTTTTTTTTTTTTTCATTTCAACCTGAAGGAACTACCTTTAGCATTTCTTATAGGACAGGTTTAGTAATAATGAACTTCCTTAACATTTATTTATCTGGGAATACCCTAATTTCTCCCTCATTTCCTAGGACAATTTTGCTAGATATAGAATTCTTGATTGACAGTGTTTTTCTTTCAGCACTTTGAATGTATCAGCCAAGTGCTGATATATTAAAAGTCAGAAGCATTTTCTTGCTTTCAAGATATCTAATGAGAAATTGGCTGATAATCTTATTGAGAATCTCTTGTATGTGATGAATTGCTTCTGTCTTGAGACTTTCAAGATTCTCTCTTTGTCTTTGTCTTCCAACAATTTGATTAGGTCTCAGGCTAGTTACCTTTGAGTTTATCCTATTTGTTCATTTTGCTTCTTGGATTTGTAGTCATCTTTCATCAAATTTGGGAAATTTTCAGCCATTATGTCTTCAAATATTCTTTCTGGCCCTTTTTCTGCTGCTGCTTCTGTGACTCCTATCATGTGTATGTCGGTCTACTTGATGGTGTCCCAGAGGTCCCCTGACCTCTATTCACTTTTCTTCATCTTTTTATCTTTCTGTTTTTCAAATTCAATAACTTCCATTGCCCTATTTTCAAATTTGCTGATTATTTTGCTTGCTCAGATCTGCTTTTGAACTTCTCTATTGTATTTTTCATTTCAGTTATTTTTCAGCTCCAGAATTTCTTTTGGTTCCTTTTTTAAAATTTCTATCTCTGTCAGTATTCTTATTTTGTTCATATATTGTTTTCCTGTCTTTTTCCATGACTTCCTTTAGATCTTAGCTCTTTAAGATAGCTGTTGAGTCTAATAAGTCCAAAATGCAGGCTTCGTCAGGTGTGCTTTCTGTCATTTTATTTTGTTCCTTTGAGTAGGCCATACTTTCCTGTTTCTTTTTATGTCTTATGATTTTTGTCATTGTTGTTGAAACCTGAACATTTTAATCTCATAACATGATAGTTCTGGAAATCAGATTCTTCCCCTTTTCTGGGATTTGCCTGGGTTTTTCTCCTTATTATTGTAGGGTATGTCTGGGTCTGTGCCAGGGATCATCCAGAGGTGAAAGCTCAAAGTCTTCTGAGGTCTTTTCTCAGCCTGCATCTTTCCCTGGGTATGTACAGTGGACTTCTAAATCCCTTCATATATGCAGTTGTTTTTGAATAACTAAAAAAACAGGTGCAGTTATTTTGAATCAGTCAGTGGAGGTTGAAACAGTGGTGACAGAGCCTTATCTTTTAATAAAACTAACTTACAAGATTATTAAAGCCAAGGATTCTACCTTAGGACTCTTTTCCAAAACGTATAATACAATTCCTTGAAGCCAGTGTGTATTCAGTAGATATTTGTTAAATTATAGTAAACAATAGCTCTACAAACTCTTCATTTTGTACATATTAGGTTTCTAAAGTAAAATGATTTCAGATAGCAATTTGAAGGTTATATAGGACCTTAGGTCATTCTTGATAAGACTTCAGAATTGAAAATACAGTCAGATATTACATATAATTAAAGTCAGGCTATTTTACCTTACCTCATTAACTTGGAATTTGTAACTGTATCTTTACAGTATCTGTAGAAAGGATTTGTTTAGCATATTAACAGTTTAAACAAAGTACAAATAATGCATACCCACAACAAACTTTTAAAATAATTTTAGAAACTTCCGTTTTCATGAAAACAATTTCCTAATATAAATGTGATGTCTGTTTATAAATGTAGATGTCATAGAGTCTCTACTTAAACATTCCATGATCCTCTTACTACAGATACAGTTATGTGCTACATAATGACATCTCGGTCAATGGCAGACTGTGAATATAACAGTGATTCCATAAGATTATAATGGAGCTGAAAACTTCGTATAAGTGAAGTTGTGATGTCATAGCCATTGTAACATCGTAGTACAATTAATTACCTTGGGGTTTTTTCCCCCATAAATTTAGTGTAGCCTAAGTGTACAGTGTTTATAAAGCCTGTAGTAGTTAGTGTACAGTAACGTCCTAAGCCTTCACATTCACTTACCATTCACTCACTGACTCACCCAGAGCAACTTCCAGTCCTGAAAGCTCTATTCATGGTAAGTGCTCAATACAGGTGTAAACCCTTGTTTACTCAATACAGGTGTAAACCCTTGTTTATTTTTTATATTATATTTTTATTGTACCTTTTCTATGTTTAGATACATAAATACTTACCATTGTGTTACAGTTGCCTATGGTATTCAGTACAGCAACAAGCTGAACAAGTTTATAGCCTAGGAGCAATAGGCCATACCATATAGCCCAGGTGCATAGTAGCCTATACTATCTAGGTCTGTGTAAGTACACTCCATGAGGTTGGCACAACAAAATCATCTAACAAGGCATTTCTCAGAACACATCCCTGTCATTAAGTGATGCATGACTTTGTTCAAACTAGTTCCTCAAATTAGACTGGCTTTATTTATTCAGCGTAGCTTAATTATGCCAATTCTTAATTTATTTGTCTGCTATTTTACAAACCTGATATTTTGTAATGCATTTGGTTTGGTACATTTTTTTAAATTTAGTAAATGTTTTGGGAAATTTTAAGATTTTCTGTTTCTCCTATGAATGAGTCCTCAAAAAATCAGGATGTTTCAAAGGATACTGTACAAGTTAAACTGCATCAGGCATATTCTCAGCTGATGCTTTGCTTTGGTACGTGTAGAGACCCCAGGCGTTCTGTCCTATGTGCAACTTTGTAATTGTGACTGACTCCCACATGGGGATTTATTTATTTGCAAGTAAAGGATTTAGATGTAAAACAACAAAAAGTAAAAAAAAAAAAAAAAAGTTTTAAAAAACCCCATGTAGTAATTCTCCTATCCTTTTGCCCCTTTGCCCTCCGGTAAGTTATGGCCCAAGAAAGAGTGACTTTAGAAAAACAACCACATATTTGGTAAACACCCACTATGTGTAAGGCACCGTGCTTCATGCTCGAGGTAATTTAAATATTTAATATAATAATGCATGCCCCTGACATCCAAAGTCATATTTGGGAGAAGGGAAAACAAGGGTATAGTACCAGAGTCTAAAGCAGAGGATAGAGGAGAATGAAGTCATTACTGGGTGTGAGGATGTTAAAATAATAGGTAAAAAATTTTGAGCTTAAAATGTACCAGGCACTTAACATGCATTATTCCATTTAATCCTCTCATCCTGACTGTTAAATTTTATCTGTACTTTGAAAGGAGGCCCTGAGTGTGGAGAATTTAACACATTAACTGCCATGTGAGTTATATTTAATTCACGTTAGTTTTGAGACTCGGGCCTCATTAAGCATATGTAACTCACACCTCTCTTTACCTTGAGCCACGTGAGCTATTTTTCAAGTTGCATACAACTCGTGCACAGAAAATAAAAATAACAAATTTTTCATTAAATTAGAAAGGATCATTTTGTTTTCAAAGTTTTTATTCTTTTTTCATAATTAAACACCGTGGCCTCAGGGAAAATTTTTTCTAGTGTGGCAGTCAAGGGGTGTTAAATAGTTGACAGAAGGCTCCTTGCATCATTCATGCTAGAACGGGGGTTCAGATCACCCACACTCTTACACTCTGCCCTACTGAAAGCCTCATGGGAGAGACAAAGAGAAGAAAGAACACCAGGCATTGTGAGAGGTGGGGATTTGGTGGTTTTTTTTCCAAAACACTGAGATCAGGGCGAGAAGTGGCACAAAGGCTTTTAAAAAAAAAAAAAAGGTGTGGACATATTCAGGGAATGTGAATAGTTAATTGTGGATTGAGGAGGGGGTATAGCTGAAAATAAGGCTGCGGAGGAAAGTGAGAATGATGTTTCGGAAAATATAGATATATATTCCTGGATTTACTGGCTGTGCACACAGCCTTGGAGCATCTGTCACATTGCATGAAGATGAGTTGAATTGACAGGGTATGACATGAATTGCAGCCCCTGGACTTGTGCAACATGGCCACCCTGGACAGGGAGACAGTCAGGACGCAAAATCATCACTTACTATACTTCAAGGGTTCTGAACTAAAGGGTGGTGGTGGGAACAGGCAAGAATATTGCAGAGAATCCTCTGGACTTACTGCTAACTAGAGTGGATGAGGGAGAAAGGAGAGCCTAAGAGATGGCAGGATGGTAATATTGTAACCAAATAGGAGACAGGAGAAGGCAGATAGGGGAAAGGGCTTGCCTTTGAAGTGCTGGTGATAGTGGGAACACCCAAAGGTTCAATTAGGCTATTAGAAATAGCCATTCTGCTATGGAAAGGTAGGGGTGTTAGGTTTTGTTTTGTTTTTGAATCATGGACAACTTTTCAATGACAATTGTTTATTCCCTACAAAATAATGCACCTATTTACTCATATATTTTAACATAATTTCAGGGGTCTAATGAATCCCCTGAAGTCTATCCATGGACTTTCTGTGCCTAGGTTATAGATCCCTGGCTAGAAACATAGATACTTGAAGCCATATTAGTAGACAAATTGACTGAAAAACAGCATGTAAAAAGAAAAAGTTGGGAGATAAGGTCACGACTTTAGGAAATGCTGAAATTCAGGTACTAGGTGTAGGGGAATCACTGGGGAGCATGGAGGAGGTGGTGGGGGACAGACCCTCACTTAGTGGTGTCTTAGGAGCCCCAGGATCCTAATTAGTCATGAGATAGTTTAAGAAAAATATCACTGTATTTCTAGATAAGCAAGATTACTTAATGTTCCAATAGATATGAGATGAAATTTGAGAAAATATAAAATCTTACGTTGATGTCAAAATATGTGGTGGATATATTTTCCCACTAATTTCTGACCCAAGGAAAAAATCAAGCAATTAGTAGGTACCTACCATCTGTGTTAGGTTCTAGAGGGCATTAAATAGGAAAATTGGGTAGTTTTATGTATATTCTACAAATAAGTAAATTTTATTTGTAAATGAGTTTTGCCAAATGCTTTACCCACTTCTAGTATCCACACCAGATCTTTTTAATGAACTCTAAATATTAAAAGTACAAAAAGTCATTGAAATTGAGAGGATGTTTGGAAAGAAGGAAATTCTGTGGTATAAATGACCCCAATACACAGTATTTCACCATGGTGTAACTAGATTGAAGTATTTTTCTATCATATTTCATATTTGGGGGAAAACCTATGTATTTCTTCACTTAGACTTTATCAAGGAAGTATTTATAGTAAAACACATAAAAAATACTTTTAAAGAGGCATTTTGCTGAAATAAAAACATGTCATTATAATCTAACTTAGCATTTAATATAAGAAAAAGCAAGTCTCTGAGAATGCAAATAAATTTTAAACATGCTTCTGTTTTTGGTTTATTTATGTACTCATCAGAAAGGCTTAAACAAATAATTCTGTTTCTCCTTTTTTCATCTCATATCTATTGGAACATTATTAAGTAATTTTCTAAGTAATTTTGCTCTTCTAGAAATGTTGTGATATTTTTCTTGAACTATCTCATGACTATATGCATTGTTTCCATGATTCCTTTCTGCACTTTGAATTTATCAGATTATTACTGCTTTGGAATTGTTATATGCATTTTTTCCCTCTTATTTTTGTCTTAAGGAACTCACTTCCTGTGAAAATAATCAGAGCACTGTCAAGACTACCAGGAATATGTGACCTAAATCTTACCCCAATACTTCTCAGAATGATGAGTTTCTTAATGAGTTTGGGCTTTGCCAAGCCATCACACACTTTAAAATACAGCCATGGTTTTGAATTTCTAAATACATTCACATTAAATAATTTTATAATGTTAATATTTTTTTAAATGAGAAAATGTGAGTTGGGTCAGAAAGGTTGCTCTTTCCCTGTGTCCTCCAGCTTAGTGACGTGTGGCACCATTTCATTATGCAGAACTCAATGAACAAGAAGTCAGTTGTCATAGCTGTCTGTTTCCTGGTAGTTTACACACCAGAAACTGAAATCTGAGAACAGCACTTGAAGGAAAACAAAGAGCTTTACAGTTTTTTTTTTTTCTTTTCAGGAAAACACACAGAAGCTAATTTTAGCTTCTTGATCAAATTGACCCAGGCTTTAACTCTGGCAAACGTTACCACAACACACTTCCAATAGACAATAGTTTGCATACCAACATCACACTGGAAACAGATGTGCACGCAGAATTGGCCCTTTTCACCCCCTCCAAAGACTGAGGCTGCCACTGTATTGAAAGCTGAAATATGGTCCTTCTTAATTGGAGAAAAAACTGGGTCTTCTTTCAAATTTCAGACTATAAGCTTTCATGACTTCGTAAAAATTTATTATGTCACAGTTATGTTTTGACCAGAGTTTCAAAATATCATTCACTAGAGCAACATCTCTTGGCTTCAGCATGATTTTTATCCTGGGGGGAAAAAAAAGAAATAAATTGTTAGCAGCTGCGCTGTTCATGAGTGATGGTTACACAGTTTATACATTAAAACATTTGGAATGTGAACAATTACCTCTTTTACTTTCTCACCAAGTCTCCTATAGTTTATTTAACCTGAATTTTTATTACCAAAGAAATGTCGTCTCTCCCTCCTCATCCCTGCCTGTCCTGGCCTGGTGGAGCTGGCTACCTGAAGCCTACAGCGGGCTGTCCCTGTCCACCAGCCACCAGCGGTGGCTCTTGGCAATACGCGAGGCCCATATCGAATGGCGTCTCCCAGCTCAAAGGGAGCCAGGACGGTTTACTCGGGTTTGGATTATTTAGCATAGACCCTTCTCAGAACCTCTGGGGAGACCCATTAACTTCTGAAATGCTACAGAGTTTTCCCATTTTTGCTGGGAGACAAGAAACAAATGTCTGTGTTCCTTGAGCAATGAAAAAGGATGTTTCCGGTTTCATTTGCTGTAATAATTGCTTCTCAAATATCCTTTTGCTCTGGGATAGCTATAATTGGGCACAATATGTGTGTCCTTATATAGAGTCCATGTTTATAAGACACAATGAAGTAGCATTTTGTAAGCACTTTTCATAACTTTTTTAAAAAATCCTATTTAGAACATGTTGGCTCTGTGACTTGCCTGAAGTTACAAAGAAGTTAATGACAGTCAGATCTGAGCTAGAACCACCCAGTGACCAGGTGACCAGATCTCTGTGTTCATAAGGCTTACAGGCAGAGAAATCTTAATTGATAATTCATATTTGTAAGATATGAATTTAGGGGAATGCATGATTTTTTAAAAATCTACAGGCTCTTATAAAGCATTATGTAAAATTACAGTATCAGAATTTTAGAAATTAAATGAACTTATTCTTCATTGCATAAATGAGTTGTTACCCCTGTTTAAAACATTGTTCTCTGTAGAAAAATCATAAACACTGCTTATTCTTCTAGGCAAATTGTTTACCTTAAAATTTAAATAGAATTTTAGGATTCTATTTAGAATTATAATACATTTGTATAGAATTACATCTGTATGGAATTGCTTTAAGTAAGTAGATCTTGGAGTACAGTAACAATCTATAATTGCATATTAAATATATCAAATGTAAAAATTTTTCTAAATTTTATAGGGTGGATAAGCAATCATTGGTCATATCTCTGTACCAAAATGTTATTTCTTGTTTTTGCAACTTAATAGCCAACAGCTACATTTGAACTTTGTGAAGGGAATTTAAACTATTTTCCTGGAATTTTTGTTTGACTGCCAAGGAGGGAAATTCTCATTGGATTTTGATTGTGAAATCCAGCACTTTTTGTATGTGTGTTTTTATTACCAATGGATTCTTTATCCACATTTTATTTTTTCATAATAAAGTTGATTCCTCTTCTTTTAGTAACACATGAGTAGTAGCTAACTACCCTAAGTACTTTTCCTGTATTTACAATTTACACTAAATGTTTAAAGATACTAAGTTTCATTTCACTAATGTTGAGTCAAAGGTATGTAGTTTATAAACTATAAGAACAGAATAGGAAATGTACAATATGATAAAATAATGGTTATAAGAGAGCTTTTATATTAGTACCAGACAGAAATTTTTATGTGATATATGTATTTATTGTTGTGCAGATTACCAAAATAAACACTCAAAGTTATAGTGATACTTTTTGCTTAGCATGAAGATTCCTATTTTGTATCATACTATTTTGTTTCTTTAATATCTTTATTCATACAGTGGAGCAATGAGATTAACATTAACCCTAACATATACTATCTGTATGAGAAACCTAACCGAAACTACAGATTTTTAAATGGAAATAAACAAATATCTTTCAAGAAGCAGACCTTTCCAAGTGACTTTCCTGATATGACAAGGTACAGCTTGATACTTTTCACATAAAATAATGAAATCAATTGAATAATTCTATCTCGAGTTTATTAAAATAAATACCTGCTCATTATAGGGTGCAACACTAGGGCCTTGCCTACATTAACTTTTTCTCTCAGTAGCCCTGTAAGGTGAGTAGCATTTTTCCGAGTTTAAGACAAAGAGAAGTGAAGTGACTTACCCAAAGCCACATAAATGATAAATAGTGTATCTGGGATTTAAATCCAGGCTGCCCCACCTAACTCCAAAATGCAAAATGTACCACTTATTTTGATAACCTAGTGTATGTTTATATGCATTACATATGATATGTGATTGTATATATATGCATGTGTATTCATGTACATACATACACATATATGTGCTGTACTAGTATTTTTCTCCCCATATAGTCAGCATTCCTTCTCCCACTTACTCAAGGAAGAAAACTTCTATTTAGAGAAGCTTCACTTTCAGTTGTTACAACAATCTGTCCTTGATATCCTAATTTTTTCAATCCTTGTCTTGGCTAACATGTTTTAATTTATCCAATTATTTCCCAGAAATATAACAGATACAGGACATATATTCATTTTTTGTAATATTTATACCCATCATCATTTTTATACCATCAACATGCAATGTGCATCTGAATACACGTGTATTCATGTGATGCATGTGTATTCAGATGATGTGTTTACATTCTTGAGTCTTATGTAGTTTCTATAGTATTCTGTTGAGCTAGTGATTATGAGGTATACTTTTAAGACCAACTCTGTATTTCAGAGAGTTAAATAGTAGATTCACTTTTTTTCCCTTTTTTAGCTTTTTACAGCATTAAAATTTTTCTTTCTTTTGCAGTTCTCCTTTAATGAAAGAAAGAAAGGGAGGGAGGGAGGGAGGAAGGAAGGAAGGGAGGGAGGGAGGGGAAAAATAGTTTGTCACTCTGTTATAATCCCCTTTATAGTATACCAGGCATGGGTTGCTTTTTCTCCTGTTAACCAGGCTTTTACCTCTGTCCCAAGCTGTAGCCCCTTTGATGTGTTGAGAGAGTCGAGGTGAAAAGCATGCAGGTTGTAGACGCCACAAAGCCAAGGAGTACTCCAGACCCAGCTTCATCAGGAGCTGTTTGCCCTGACAAGGACAGAAGCAATTAAATTGTTTGTTCTGCTACAGAGTAAATGGCCTACTGAGAACTTGTTTGTACTTTTATATGTTTTTATGGTTAATGTTTTCAGTGACCCATGTTATAAAGTAAACCATAACTTCTTCTGTAAGCATGTTACAGTAGTAAAGCAAAACTGTATATTCCTAGATATTTATATCACTTCACTCAAACCCTTGGAGGAAAAAACTTAAAAAAAAAGATTTCTTCCCAAACATTTCAGTTAGAAACTAAATTTCAGATCCTTGGCAGTCTTATGTATATAGGCTTTCTTACATGATTGTTGAATAACATGTTATTATACGTGGGGGAAGAATAGTTCTTTTGTTGGCTGCATTACATTTTGTGGTGAAATTGGAGAAAACAAATCATTAAGGAAGTCTATTTTGGTTCAAGACATTACACACTTATGACGAGTCTGTTTTTTAACCCTGCCAAGTTAAAAGAAAATTCAGACCCATTTGTATTAGAACAGGAAGGCATGTTCTAGATTGCAATCTATCAGTAGCATCTTGTGTACGGGTGTGTGCATACAAAGGAGCACGATGTATTAAATACATACATGTAAATTCCAGCTTATAGTCATGCTGTTTTTGTTAGATATGGTCACTGCTAATTTACTAATGACTAATTTTCTATGTACGGCTTTAGAAGACAGGAAAAATATATTTTCTTGATGAAATGTTGAACTCTGATAACCCCACCCAGACCTGCTTTCCTCTGGCAGTTTCCCAGACTTCCAAAACACTATCACCACCCACCCATTGAAACACCTATCCAAGCAGTGCCTTATGGTCAGGAGACAAAAAGAAAAACTTCCACTACTTATTATAAAAATCTCAAATGTGTGTGTATCTGCGTTGCAGTTTATAAGCAGAGAGAAAGATATGGAACAAAAAATAAAATATACCAAACTTTAGATGTTGGTTAATAGTTCAATTGAACATTGATTGAAAGGGGTGTAGAAAACTTATTAACTCTTTTTACACTTCTGTTGTCTTTGATTAATTACAGTGAGAATATATTACTTTATATTAAATTTATAAAAAAACAAGTTGAAATGGTTTACAACATACTGTAAATGACGAATAGTCTGCCTCTCTTGATGCTATCTGTACTTTAAAAGAAGGTGCTGTTATTGTATATGAATAAATCTAATGGTATTTCATGGGGCCCCCTGGTATAGTCACCAGAAAACACCTGAGCTTTGGAATGAGACAAAATTGGGATCCAGTCATAGCTCAATCTTTATTTGATGTGATTTAAGACAGCTGTTAATAAATAAGCTCTCTGAACCTGTTTCCTTATCTACCAGTCATAAAAATATCATTTCTGTAAGGTCATACAAGATCAATGGAGCTAATTAACGCTGCCAAAAATACCTGGGTTGTTGCCAAGCACATAGTAGGCTCTCCTAAATACTGAGTGAATAGATGAATGGGTGGTGACTTCTCCTCCCACCCCACTCTGCTTGCCCAGTCCTACTGCCTACAGGATGAGATCACAGCAGGAGACCAAGCCCACCATGTGGCTCAGTGCCCTCACTGGTGGCACAGTAAGCGATCTTATTTACTGATCTTACTCATTTACTTCTCATCACAAACAGCCAGGATTGTTAATGAACATTGCGGATCAGAGGTGGGAAATGTATTTGGTGTCACAGATGAAGACTTTTTTCCCCATCTGAAGTTCTTTTTTTTTGACTCTATTTTGCAATACTCTATTAGCCAGTGTTTTCTCGTGAACCAAATCTGAAGACAGGACTTGACAATTGTAAAGCAGGTGGAGGGCCATGAGAAACAGGTGAGGTCATCGCAGCAAGCTGTCTGTGTAGTGCATTTTGGCCTTACTACTGGTGCTCCTTTCCATTAAAAAAGAAAGAAAAAAGAAAGGAAGACAGGCTCATCCTTTGCCTTGTGTGAATGGGAGTGGGTTCATTTTTAAAATCTCACTTGGACAATTTTAGAGATTCTTTTTAATAAAAGATGTTTGCAAGCATGTGGCCTATCACCAAGGAGAAAAATAAAAATACAGACTATTTTTTCTTCTGGTTTTCCAAGAAATGAATTATTGCTTGGACTTGTTCACCAAGTGGAAGCCTCCCTTTCATGTCCATATAGGGCTGTTGCCCTTGTCCAGGTACCTATTCATTTGTGATCTATCAGGCTGGGACCACAAGTAGCCTGTGTTTAGAATTTAACAGCAAAAATGAAGGCACTGAAATTTTTTGCCACAACTATTTTTCTCCGGAATTAAAGAAGTTATCTAATGTTTACTTTGTGAAAATATTGCTTATTTTACATGTTTACATATAACTTGTTAAGTAAAGATGTTATTTATAGGGCTGACTGAGACTCTAAGCTTACCTCAAACCTAAGGTGAATTGCTGAATGTTTTCAGTAGATGAGTTGCTTTTTGATCGCAGATAATACATGGACTGGAAAAAAATATCTTAAATGATTCAGCGTACAGAGGATCCCTAGCTTTCTATGTGAAAAAGATGTACTATATACATGAGGGATTTGACCTGCAACAAAATTTATTTCATCTCTCAAAGAGGGATATTTTAGAACATAATTATTTGTTTTATTTTAGAATTTATGATGTTTTATTGTAGGTCTATTGTCCCAAAATGTGACCTGTTTTTTTTCATATTTGATTTAAAAGAAACACCTATTTTTCTTAGTACAAGTCAGTTAAATACAGAACTGTTACTACTATCATTTTTAATTGGAAACTGAAATATCAGGAAATTTTACAGAATCATTAAATAAATGCCAATAGTTAATTGGTTTGGATAACAAAGTTTAGGGAATTGTTTCATATGGGTTAATTTTGAATATATCTGTATATATATATGTATTGCATCTAAAGATTTAGTATAATTAAATTAAATGTGAATATATAATTTTAGATTATCATTAATCAAATATGTATATCACATTCATGTGCTTTTCCTCTTTAAAAACATAAAATGCCTTCAAATTAAATCTGTTCATCTTCCACTTCAGAGATCTTTAAAACTATAGACATTAAGTTGCTCTTTTATATTAAATCTTACGTTATTTAAGTCTTCTTAATATCCCACACATGTTTAAATTGCTCTTTGACTCATGTGGTATAATCACAAACTTAGAAAAATGCAGCTTGTGTGGTCCCTAAAGTTTCCAAAGGCGGCTTCCCTCCTTTATCCTCTGGGTACCCTTATCTTGGGTTGAAAACATTGTAAGACTTCTCAGAATGTTCTGATGGTCTTTCTGGTCCCAAAATGCACACCTCTTTTAGATGAAAGAACAAAAAAACCCATTCTAGCTGTGGTCCTTTGAGTGTGGAGTGCTTTTTCCTGTTGTGGAGAAAGTTCCTGTCTCTGCTGCAGGCAGTCCTCCTGCTGAGGAGAATGAAATCCTCCCCAGTTTGCTGGCTAAAAACTTTCTGTAGCCACGGTGGGTTTCATCAGACCCTGATGCTAGGATTGACATTCTGATTTGGTTTAAAATTGTGCGGTCAGTCTTTGTTTTCCTTATCAACATGTCAGAATCTGCTGAAATGAAATGAAAACAAAAAGGATGAATAGGTGCCAGGTCGCCGTACTTCATTTCGAAGTACACGCACGCAGCTTCCATGCGCCAGATTTCACATTTTATTCACATGAAGCAATTAGGTTTTATAATTGTCTCTACATTTCTTTATTTGAAACCAAATATTATTGTTTATGTTAAGCAATGTATGGAATTTATTCTGATTTCTTCCTCTAATATTTCAGTTTCCGATTATAAAACAATAGGATGAACAATTCTGTATTTGGTTGGCCTGTGCTAAGAAAAATCTAAAAGGAGTTTTTGTTTTGAATCATACATGAAGAGCATAAATTAGTAGAGGTTTCATTACTAAAAGAAAAGTCAGTGAATTGCCTTTTCTTTCTTACTTGGAGATCTTAAGTGTCTCGTGGGGATGTTGTAATCCTTGGAAAGATGCTCTTATTAAAACCTCTGGAGCCCTCTCTGCTTTCTCAACCATGCATTATTAGCTATCTAGAACTAATTACTCTCTAGGCACCACTTTAGGGATTTTATGATTCTCTCTGTTTCCTGGGACATCATGTAAAGTTTTCAGATGAAAAATGAAGCCCCCCAAAATTCTTTATTTTTCTCAAGTCAGATGAAGATAGAAATGGCTCAGAAATAGCAGTTTCTAAAATAACCTCACTTTGGCTATAGGGCTCTGGGTTTCCCTTCTGAACCTTCATCTAAAGAACCCTTTAAAATGATTAGCTTAGAAAATAGTTTTTTATTCTTTCCCAAGATTCTTGAAAACATATATTGATTCTTAATATCTCATTTTAGAAACACATAGTTGCAGAGAATTATCAAAGAGATAAAGCAAGGAAAGCTCTAATAAAAATAAAATTCTGTTTTCAGTGTACATAGAGTCTAACAAATCTACATCAAACTGGGCCTTTCTATTTTGCTTTTCAAAAACAAATTTAGAAAGAAGACTGCCTCCCTCCCAATGAGACTGGAGACAGACCCTAAACCTGGCTGCTCAAGTACATGGGGACAACAGACCCTAAACCTGGCTGCTCAAGTACATGGGGACTACAGCCTCCTCGGCCCCTGGCTTGCAGATCCTGGTTCAGTCCTTGGGGATTGGGGCCTAGGATCTGGCTGTCTTCCTCCTCTGCCTTCTCCTCTCTGCCCCTCTACTCACCCTCTCCCCCTTCTCTCCCTTTCCTCTGCCCTTTCTTCTTTTTCTCTCTTATATCCTCCTTCTGAATTTCCTAAAAGGTTCTGTAGCTACCAGTGCCAGGAGCTTCCAGTGTGTTGTACTTTTCTAAATTAACTATTAGTTACAGAAGTCAAGAGCCCTCAGTAATCTTCTGGTTCCGGTTTATTGACTCAGATCTCCCTTCTCATGTGCCCTTCATATAAACCATCAGGAGAACTTGGTGCTCCTCAGACTTACTCTGTGCTCTCAGTCCTGTGTATCCTTTGCTGGCCCTTTCTATATTGCCTGCACTACACAGCCTCTCTCTGCCTTGTGAACTCCTCTTCCTTCTTCAAGGTCCTGAAATTTTATTTCTGTGAGCTTAGCTCCAACACACCTTTTACAGTATTCAAAAGTAATTTCTTCCTTCACTGTGCTTCCATAACACTATGAGCAGATCTGTATTTTAACATTTATCAGATCTTAATTATAATTCTCTTCCTCTACTTGACTGTGATCCCTAGGACAGTAGATGGTATCATTATTTTTATATTTCCATCATGGTATATGGAATATAGTAAGTGCACAACAAATGTTAGTTTAATGAATATCGGAGTTTCCAATTCTAAAATTATGGAAACAGAGCATTTTAAAATTAGGTGCTTAATTTACAGTGGGTTTGTGTTAGATATTTAAATTGAATTCTATGGACAAAGTCCCTACTTTAACGGACGGACCATCAAAGTCACGCAGAGAATGCCCGTGTGTCACTATCATTAAGAAATGAGTGCCTACTCTGTACAATGACAGTAGAGGATTTGCAGTATTTGCATCTTTCAGTGAGGCACAAAGAATGTGCTGATAGCTGTTTCAAACTTTTGTTGTAACAGGAAGCAAGACTGCTCTTTCCAGTAAGCCCCCCCAAAGCACTGTGAAGGTCTTTAATTTTAAAAAAAATGTTTAGATAATCAAAATATTTTTAGCTATTGTACAAATAAAATTGTATATATTAAAGCTATATCAAAATGAAAGAATCTACTACAATTAAAAGCAGTACTCATTTCTTTATTTATTAAAGATATTTTTAATCACCTACTCTGTGTAAAATACCAAGGATAATTGTAACATAAATATGAATAAAATTTAGCTGATAACACATGATTAGTTTGTCAGAGTATCTGTTCATGGAAGTTCAAATTTCATAGCATCATACTGAATATTATTAAAATAGAAAAGACCTCAAATCTATGTTCTTAGATGGTTTCTATGAAAGAGAACGTATTTCTCTTTGACAAAGGTAAAAGATTTTAAATAATACTTTGTCATTTCAACCTTAGAGAGAAATGAGAGTTTACCTAGCACAGCATTGTCTTTTGCAGTCAGTTAAGTAATCAAGAGACTAAAAGAAGATTTAAAAATCTATCCTCTCAACATGGGACCAACTTACCAGCAAGATTCTGTTTCATGTTGTCAGAATCTTCCTAAAACTGTTATAAATCATTCTACAGAATACTGGTGGAGAAAAAAAAGAACAAAAAACCTAAAAAACCACAATGAAAGAAGAAATGGGCATTAGTTTCCATTATTATACTATTTAAAAGCTAAAAATGTTTGATCATTAAATGGTATTCTAATGATAATTAGCCACAGTGCTGAAAGAATAAACTTTCTAAATGCCGGTCTGATCCTGTCATTGGCCTGCTTGCCTGCAAGGTGATGTCCACCACCTCCTGTAGCCAAGGCGACCCTTGGTGATTCCCCCACCTTCCCTTCTCCCCATCTGTTCCCAGACAAATCAGGCTCTTCATGCCTCTTTTACCCACACTGTTCCATCTGCCAGGAACACTCTTCCTCTGTTCCTTTTCTCCCTGATTTCCTCCCACTTGTCCTGTCCACCTGTCTCCAGCTGAGCTTGATGCCTCTAGTGTACACCATCCCATGCCTGGGGGAACTGCCCGGTGACTGTGCACAGTGACACACTGTGACAAGCTGGTTTAACCAGCCCCTTCTTTCTTCTCTGGAATGTGAGCTCCTCCAGGGAGGGCAGGACTATACCTTATTAATTTCTGTGCCCCAACCCTGGCCAAGGGACTAGCATACAGCAACTTCTCAGTATGGTTTAGTTGCATAAATGAAAGAACTATTAACCATATTTAAGAATTTGTATTAGTTATTAAAAAATAACCTCCCAAGATTTATCTCTGTGACACCTATTAGTCTACCAGAGTCTACCCTTTGATGTCTTCAAATAAGACTTGTGAATGTAAAATATATTTCAAGGTTAACCTGAGTTTTGCCTTTTGAAATCACCAGGTGATAGCTCAATTATTTAATATGTTGCTCTACCAATCAACATAAATGTTGCATGAGGTTGTTGCATCACTTTCTTTCCATTCCATTTTCCTGAAAAGAGAAAAGATTCTCTCTTCAGGGTCTTAATCCTGATCTATTATATTCTTAGGTTTTCAGAATTCTTCCACTAGCGCTCTTCTTTGTCACTAGTTCTTTAATTTACACATTTGGTTGGCTGGTTCCTGTTACTCGGCCTACAAATCTGTCCTATGTCATCTCCTTTGAGTAATTTATAACCTCCATAAAATGCCACGTAGAAGTGCTTTTTTACATTTTTGAGTAATGGCGAGAAAGAATTGCCCTGGGAATCAAAAATCCAATGAGTCATAGATTATTTTGTTATTTATGACCAGAGTGGTCATTGACAATATTTGGCAATTTTGCAGCTATGAACCTAGGCTATTGTGCTTTAGAATGTAATTTATTAAGCAAATAAAACTCTTACTGGCAATGGGTTCTGTTAAATCTGAGGAACCACGTGAGCTCCAGGCTGCTACAGCTGTGGAAGTTTCATAGGAACCACATACATCTCGGATGTCTGCACACGAATATTTTACACTTACTTCATGGTTTTATTTATTCAGTTGCCTTTATATTCTTGATTGGAATCTGACCAACCATTTTGGTTTAAGAAGTCATCAGCTTTGAGTAGTGAGAGAGGAGCCTGAAGAAAATAAAATGAATTTATGCCAAAAAAAACATAAATCCCTCTTTCATTAGATATGACATTTAGTAAATTCAGGTTATAAAGAAACACCAGATGTGTTTGTGGCAAATACGGATGTAAAATCCTCTTTGAGAGAGAAAAAGACAAGGACCCAAGACTTCATTCAGTACACCTGCGGGCGAGACAGAGCGATGGGTGCAGGTGCACAGACACACCGGCACACGCGTGCAGAGACGGGAGCACACGAGCAAGCCTGCGTGAGCAAGAGCACGGTTTCTTTTTGGATAGTATTCATTTGTATCATTCGTATTTTATAATGTTGGCTTCAGTTTAATAATTAATGGAACTCCAGCCATCTTTACCTTTTATTATGTTCACAGAAAAGAAAAATCTTGAAATTCTGAACAATGTAAGTTGATCTTTTTCTAAGTAGTAGCATTAGGCAGCACTTATTTTTTTAAGCTAGAAATATACCTCCTTTGGTATAACATTTTTGTACATGTATATCTGACAACTTCTAGGATTAGAAAAATTCAATTATATACTTAAAAGTGTGAAAGAGCTTGGGTCTAAAACTCAATCTCCAAATACTGATCCACAAGAAAATTCCATTCCATTTGAAAGTAAGTTCTGAATATTTCACCTAGCTATCCATACTACAGGCAATTAATTTAGCCTTACCATAGTCATTGCCTCGTGTCCCTGCAGCACCGAAAGAGGTGGGCAAGTAAGACTTCAGTGTGTGTGGTAGAAGTAGCAACAATAAAAATAAGATTAGAAGGGAATGAAAACAGTTACATGACCTTCAGGACCACCCTGAACTTAGCCAAGCCTCACCTAGGTTGTCACTGCCACTTCCCACTGTGTTATAATTTCCCATTTACTTTTCTACCTCCTGATTAAATTGAGAGCTTCTTGCCATGTGTTTTATCATTTTAACTGTGTGTACAGTTCCTAACAGAGTTGAGTAGCAAAAACATACTTGAATGAATGAACAAGTCACTGCCCTGCTGGATGGTTTGATCCTACTTCTCAGGGCAAATGATGGTCCTTAGTTGGAAAATTATTGAGCTCTAAACTTTTCCTTATGAATTTTTAGTTCTTTATATGGTCTAGAAACAAAGTCCTCTGCTAGGTATATGCATTATGAATATTTTCTCAGAATCTGTGGGTTGTGTTTTCACTTTCTCTGTGGTCACTTTAGATGAGCAATTTTTAATTGCCATCAATTCTAGTTTGTCCTTTTTTCTTTTGTGTTTGGTGAGTTTTGTGTCTTTCTTAAGATATCTTTGCCTATCCACATGGTTATGAAAATCTTGTTTCTTTGAGAAGCTTTATAGTTTTAGCTTTCACATATACCTCCATGATCCACCTCAAATTGATTTTGTATATGATGTGAGGTAGGGATGAAGATTCATTCCTTTCCATATGGACATCTAGTTGCTCTAGGACCTTAGTGAAAATACTTTCCTTTCCATCAATGAATTGCTTTGGTACTTTTTCTCAGTTAAAAATCAGCATACCAGTTCCATGTTTAAAATTTCTTCTTTCATTCATAAATTCTTTTAATGAATTCTAATGAGTTCATGGTATGGTCATTGTCAAAACAAGGGTGAAAAACAGACATGGTTCCTGCCCTTGTGGGTTCATGCCCTTTGATTAAGATTGAAGCAGGGAGGGGATTGTGTAAGAGAGTGAAAAGTCTATCATTGTAAGCGTAAGATACCTGTCACTGTATCTCACTGCCTCTAATCTGTTCTTCATATTTTTAAATTAAATACTGTGACTAAGACAAAACATTGTAATTCTGAAAATGCTTTTCCAAACTGCCTTTCTCCCCCTGCCCATATTGAGATGTGCTGGTCTGAATTAAGACAGATATGCAGATTATATTTATATCATAGGGACAGAATACATCAGTAATTCAGAAGGCTGATGTGTTTGAACAATGTGATGTCTTTGTCCTAAACGTGACAACATGAATACAAACTGAACAGTGGCTGTCAACTCTAAGGGAGAACCATTAGCTGATTCTTAAAGTTGAGTGGTATTTATGGTTCTATTTTTGAAAGATAACCATTGCTTAAATAAAACCCTGTGCTTCAATGATAGGTATCAGTGTGGGAAAATATCAGAAGAGCCTCTTTCCTGTTTCGAAATGTAAGAATCCTAAATTCTAACCTAGGCAAATTTGAATCCATTATGTGTCACTGACAAATACTAATGGCTGTAATAACAGAAGGCTTTGGTGCCAAATAATAAAATGGAGAGAGCTGGAAATAATGTTTCCAAAGTCCGAAATTTGTTCAGTTACACAAGTGCCTACCGGACTCAGGTCTCAATTAGGATTTTGTGTGTGTAGGGGTGTGTGCATGCACATGTGTGTGTGACCACGTGTACAAGGTCTCTTCTGACAATGGCTGGAGCACCATCCCCAAATTCAGTCTTTTTCTGACTTGAATTACCTTGACAGCATAAACTCTAATCAAAAGGAATCTGCCTCTCTAATGTAAAACTGAGTTCTCAATTTGTAAGTACTTTTGTAATAGTCAGTATTTTAAGTAGTCTATAGTAAACTAATACTAGAGCCACCTATTTTTTTAATGGGAATAACTCTATTTCGAATAGCTAAATACTTTCTTCACTGTGTGAGGGACTAATTTGGACTTGGAGGAAAGTGGATTACCTAGATACGTTTTTATACACACACCACGTTACATATATGTGCATTTTCATATACAATAAAGCTGCACAGTAGAGTAGCCCCAAATTAGAAACAACCTAAATACCTTATGCCAGAGTTTCTCAAACCATTTTTGTCTCAGAACCCCCTTCTACACTCTTAAAAATTATTGATATGCCAAAGCACTTTTGCTTATGTGAGTTATATCTACCAACCATATTAACAAATGAAACTGTAATATTTAAAAGAGATTTATTAATTCACTTAAAAATAACATGATAAATAACATTTTTATGAAAAAACAACTGTATTTTCCAAGACAAAAGAATTAGTAAGAAAACTGGCATTGTTTCACAATTTTGAAAATCTCATTAATGTCTACATTGATAGAAGACAGTTGGATTCTTTATCCGCTTCAATATGCAGTCTCTTGCAATGTCACAATTCAGGTAGTGTTCGGAGAACTCCTGTATACTGGTGAAAGAATGAGAACAACAAAGAATGAGGTCCTAGTATTATTATAAAGATAGTTTTGCTCTTGCAAATGAAAGGGTCTCAGGGACCTCTAGGGGTCCCCAGATCATACTTTGAGGACTGCTGCCCTCTGCTATTGGTTTGTTGATGTGAACTGCATTGGAGCAGTGCAACAGAATGCCATATAACCCTGTAAAACGGCAGGTATGTGGAACCTGCCATTATGTCAAAATAAACTTTTAATAATGTATGTTCTTCCTTCTCAGTAAACAAACCATTCATGGTACAATATTTAAATGCATATAGACCACAACAGGGAAAATAAAGTATACATATCAGAGCCTTTCTTATATCAGTACTTAATAAAATCAAACAACTTAGCATTGAGCCATCTCAAAGAGCTAAACCAATAAGTTACCTTATGGAAATCTAGCAATATAAAGATAGAGCTATAAGTTCTATGTTACTGAAGAGAGCCATCCATCAGCTCCCAAAACGAGATAAAGCAGGGAGGAAAGTTGACACTCTATTATGGACCTTAAGATACCTGTCTTAATTTCTCTTTCAAATAGAAAGCCACTCACCTTCTTTAGAAGATTGGCCACAGTAATTCAGAAGGCTGATGTGCTTGAACAGTGAGATTTCTTTGTCTTAAACATGACAACTTGTGTACAAACTGAACAGTGTCTGTCAAAGGGAGAACCATTAGCTGATTCTTAAGGTTGAGTGGTATTTATGGTTCTATTTTTGAAATAGCGATACCTGGAGACCAATGTTTTTCATCAGACAAAAGGTTTGATTCTTTTGAAGCACTTGGAAAAATATTTCATTGAGATCCTAGGATTCTGTGCCTTAAAGTTTGGCCGAGATGACTTTAGCCTAGAAAATATGAAATATTTCTGCTACCGGCTGGGCGAGGTGGCTCACGCCTATAATCCTAGCACTCTGGGAGGCAGAGGCGGGCCTATTGCTCAAGGTCAGGAGTTCAAGACCAGCCTGAGTAAGAGCGAGACCCCGTCTCTACTATAAAATAGAAAGAAATTAATTGGACAACTAAAAATATATGTAAAAAATTAGCCGGGCATGGTGGCTCATGCCTGTAGTCCCAGCTACTCGGGAGGCTGAGGCAGAAGCAGAAGGATCGCTTGAGCCCAGGAGTTTGAGGTTGCTGTGAGCTAGGCTGATGCCACGGCACTCTACAGCCGGGGCAACAGAGTGAGACTCTGTCTCAAAAAAAAAAAAAATCTTCAAAATATCCTCAATGTCTTCTGGAATTTAAAAAGAGAAAAGTTTAAGAATAATGTGAATATTGACTACTTTTGGTAGCATTTTTTCTCTTATAAATTCATGAAATAACTTTATTTCTCATTAAAAATATTAATTCATCATGAAATGTCTGAATATAAGCTTTCTTTTAGTTAACTTTGGTATTAATTGGACCTTTTTATTTGGAGACTTTCCATAATTTGAGTGATTTTTCTTCTATTACTTTTCTTCTGCTTTCTTTCTTATATTGTTTACTCCATTCATTATTGTCTTTTCTCCAGAAGCTGCAGTTATTTATAGGTTGAATCCCTATTTTCTATCCTCTACTCTCTCAACTTAATTAATGTTTATTTTATTCAGCCCCTTTCTTTTTGTCCTCAAATCTTGATTTGAGTTTCTACACTATCAGTTCTCCTTTTTTACTACTTCTAAAACAAAATTAAAATCTGTAACAAAAGATTCCACTTTTCATCTCCATCTCCACTTTTCATCTCTTTGTGTGCTACAGTTAGCTCCTGTTCTATCTCTTGTTTTATATAGTTCATAGGTCATCAAATTTTACTGGTATTACAAAACTGATAGCTTAACATTTTTATATTAGTTTCCTACAGTACTTTTTAAAGTATGACTTTCTCATCTTGAGTAAAGGTGTCTCATTTATAGTTCAGAATATTTTACCCATCATCATTTTGTTGTTGATGCTTTTTAAAATTTAATATTAAAAATATCTATGAATTTTTTGAAGTTAAAAAGGCAATAAGTACAGTTCTAAGCACTGGACGTGCATTAACTTGAATTCTTAAATTATCTCTAGAAAGTTAGTCAGTAAATCTCGAATGAATGAAATTTTTTTAGGCCTAGTGTTTGCAAAAACCCCAGAGTGGTTGGATTTTTTCTTGGAGCCTACATTGTCTAGCTTGTTTTTGTCAGATTTCTTTTCCAAGATCCTGAGGTAGAAAGCTGACTGTTTTCAGTGACCTGGATGAATTTCCTGTGTTTAGCAGTCCATGGTGGCTCTACGGGACTGCATGCATTTCATTTTTGTTTACTAGACTGTGAGATTCTAGATTCTGAATTAATTTCTGGGTATTTAAAGTTATCTCCCATCTATGTTTGATTAGTAAAGATTGATTCTGACATCTGGCCAATTATAGACTGATATTCTTAGTTTCGGGTCCTTGTGCTTTGTGCATAATTCAATAGGCAGGTATTAGAGGGTGAATCAGTCTCTGCTATCTAGGTCCCCAAAGTCTGAAACTACTTTTAAAGAATTTATTCTTTTCCTTTACTTTTTCTGTTTAAAAAATGTCATGTTATTCACAGAATGATTGAAAACAGCTCCTAATTCTTTTTTCAAGTGCTGTCACAGAGATGTTACTGTAAAGATCCCCTGATGGTGTTGTTAAAAAAAAAGTCATGTTTATTTTTATATTCTTATATTTGGTAGGAATCCTCACTGAGCCAACCCAGAGCTGGTGGATGAATACATATTTTCTGTGAAATGGAAGTTATAATAAAGACACAGGTTTCCAATTTTGTTGTCAGGTTTCATTTCTGTGACGTGTGACAAGTTAGGGTAGACATTCCAGATTTGTAAAAAGCTGACTACGAGTTTCTGGATTGCTTCCAATTGGTCTGCCACACACATATTATACACAAGCCATCACTAGTCTCAGCGCAGTCTCCTACTTCTGTCTTCCAAGGAGACAGGGAAATATGTTCACGTTGAATGATCATTTTAACCAAAATACTTGAAACCTCATAGTTTTGAATGGCACTTAACAACCATTCCTAAGACTTCCAGATTCTCTAACTCATTTATTCAGTAAGTATTCACTGGTCATCTGCTATTTTCCAGGTGAAAATATTATGGCAGGAGGCTCAGTGATGAAATAGGCTAATAAGGCCCCTGCTTTCATGGAGCCCACATTTGACTGGGAGACATAGGCAATAAAATGTAAACAAATGAAATAATCTATTATAGAAAGAGCAAGTGATGGAGTGGTGGGGTGAGGGAGGAATGATTGCCTGGGGTGCCCTATGATGGAATGACTGTGGGGGGGCAGTATTAGATGAGGCAGCAACAGAGGCCTCCCCAAGGAGATTAATTTTGAACTGAGACCAGAACTGTAGGAAGGAGCCATTGAAGCACAGATGGGAGAAGAGACTTCCAGGCAAAGGAAACAGCAGTGCAGAAGTCCTAAACACATACAATTTTGGTGTGTTCAAAGAACAGAAAAAAGCATCAGGCTGAAGCATCATGAGAGAGGAAGACCTAGGTAGTGGACAAAGTCTTGGGACCAGAGTAGGATATTTAGTCCATGGTTACCAATTTGGGATTTTAAGTGTGATCATAAGCCATTTGAAGATTTTAAAGAGAAGGATGTCATGATCTGATTTGCAATTTTAAGAGATCACTTTAGCTGCTCTGGGGGAAAAGGATTAAAAGATACGGGAAATAGAATTTAGAAGTAGTAGTTCAGAGGCTATTTCAGAGCTCTGTGATGCTGGCTTGTGTAGCAGTGGAGAAAGGGAACAGTGGACAGATGGAAGATATATTTTGGAGGGAGAGCTGACAGCATCTGGTATCCAGAGAACTGCTGTTAGCTGAGAGTAATAGTCACCTTTTATTTTTGAAACAATATTAAAGGGAATTTTTAAGAAAAACAGTAGCTTGTTTTTCCTACTGGTTTATTTCATTTTTTTGTATTTTACTTCTGTTTAAAACCATACACTATTTTTTAAAAAACCCCTTCATTATTTTTTTAATACTTTCATACACATTGTTCATTTGATCCTTATCCCAACCCTGGGAGATAAGAAATGCAGATTTTCTTTTTCTAGTTTTTATAAAGAAACTGAGCTTCAGATAGGAAAACAAGGCTGCCTAGCAAGTCAAGCTATAAATTAGGATTCAAAGCCCACTCTTTGGACTGTTTTTCTTACAGTGTAGCACAGCTGAGCAAGAGAGAGATGGATCTGATGAAAGGGTCTCCGTTTTTCCTCTTTCATTTGCAGTTTTTGAAGTACCTCCTGCCCCTCGGATCCTCATGACCATTGGAATGGTGCTTTCGAGGAGGGTGAAGAAATACATTTTTCTCTTGCAGTTCTAATTGTCAGGGCTGATAACATACCAGGACAGGACGTTTTATGTATTACTTGATCCCATCACAATGTGGCCAGGAACTTGTTCCCTAACTCATTGCTTTGGGAAGAGTTGAGAGAAACAAGGAATTCACGGAAGAATGAAGCATCAGGCAAAGGCTTTGGAGTAGTAAGAATACTCAAACGGGGAGAACCAAGAGTAGTCAGTAATCACAAGAAATGAAAATTATGAGGAGAACATTAAAACGGTAAAGGTGACACTCACTTTAGCAAAGTTACCTTGAAAGAAGTTAAATTTAATGAGCTTAACCTGATTATCATTGAATACAGGCCACCTGCTCTCAGATAATCTGGTACATAAAACCCCAAATTTCCCAGAAATCTGAATGAGTTTGTGATCATAACTTCATTTTGCAGAGGAAAAACTAATTTATTTTTAATTTTTTACCAGAAAATATGCTAGATTAAGTGAGAATAATAGTTTATAAGTCATAGAGTCTCCTGTCAAATTTATTATTAACAATTATTTTTAAATCATTCAACAAATACTCAATACCTTTTATATGCTAGGCCTCGCACCCTGGGGAGCAAAAACACTATTCTTGCCCTCTCCTTATATTTCCAAGTTGTTGGCCATCTTGCTGTTTCTTGAACATGCCAGACGGGCATTTGCGTCAGAGCCTTAACCTTAGCCTATGCTAGTTCCCCTGCCCAAACCCTCTTTCCTCAGAATCTCATTTCACTCACTTTCTCACCTCCTTCAGGTGTTCCTCAAATGTCACCTTCCCAGTGAGGCCTTCCTGGATATCCCATCTAAAGCTCAATCCTCACACTGCCCCCACTACCACAACAGAAAACATTTCACATCCTTCTCTCTCTTCTCAAAAATGTAAGCTTCATAGGGGCAAGGATTTTTGTATCAGTTCTGTCTTCAGGACCTAGGGCACTGCTTGGTACATAGTAGGTAGTAATATATTTTGAGCACATGAATGAATGAAATTAATGTCTGCATCAGAGAACTTGCAGTCTAAACTGGAAATTTCTGAGTCATATGATGAGTACATTGGAAAGGTGAGCAGCATAGGGTGTGACGGACACACAGAAAGGGTTTGCAACTCACGATGGCTGTGGGTGTCAGGGAAGGAGGCTGGAAGAAGATATTATTAACATTAAACTGATACCCAAATATTGACTAGGAGTTAATCTGGTAAAAGAGAAACACTGATTATATTCCAAAGATTTGACTTAGATTTCATCATAGCCATAAATCAAGGCCTTACTGTCCATCTGTACACACAGCTGGAACAATTGCTTTGGCAAGCACAGATCCAAAAAGTAAAAATAAATAACTGACAGGCACTTTTTGAGTTATCATGAGACATCATCACATTTAAATCCTTTGAACTGTGATATTTATATAGGTAAGATACTGACATGAACTCATTTCTGAGATATTAGTTTACAAAATCACCATTTTCCTTTACGTGGTTTAAATTCATGGGCATATCACTCAAAAATTTTTCATATTTCTCCTACACACTATAACTTACATTATATAGAACTTTAGGTATATAGTTGGAAGCGTGTGTTAGAAATTGAGATTCAGATCGAAACTGTAGAGTTCCTAGGTCTTTTGGTTCTAAACCTCTTATTAATAACCATTTATTACTAAACAACAAATAGCAATGCTGAAGCAACAAATACATTATTTGGAGTACGATTGTAAAGAAACAAAAAACTACATAGCAAAAAAGTTATTTGCTGTTGTTAAATCCTCCACTTTAACTATTTTGCGTGTCAGAGGGCAACTACTGGTTCTTCTCTCACCCAGTAGCTTCAACATCTAACTGAGAAATGGCATGTTCCATCACAGTTGAGAACAGATCTGTTATCTGAATCTCAGACTAGCTCAGTTGCCTGTGGAAATTCCCGGTGACACACGTTCCTTTTTTTAAGTAAAAAGAACTGGAATGCTCCATGGGTTAAGGGTCACCAGGGAGCAGTAAAAAGAATCACCTCTTATGTCTGGCTCCTACCTCTCTACAGGGACCATGCTATTTTTCGTGGCAAACACAGAAAACAGCAAAGTCTTAGTTACACAAATGTATCTTCTAGCAAAGAGTGAAATGCTCTTTTTCCAGCGGTAAGGGAATGTTCCATTTCTGCCTAAAGAAACAAAGAGAGCACGGCCTTCCACAGAGAGCACTCTAGCTGTGCGCTGCTCACTCCGTGTTGTTCCTCTGCTCAGCTGATTTCTCTGGTAAATTGGATTGCCCCTGGCAACCTCCACTTCTCAAACTGTTGTCTTGCAGTGTTGGCAGTTATAAACCCAAGTTCATACTGGAACAAGGCCGGATTTAAACAGAAAACACAACAAAAGTATGACCATACCTTTAACATTTCATTGCAAGTTTCAAGAACTTCTTTTTTGCCTGATATTCAAATGATAGATTTAGGTTATTAAGTATGAAATATCCGATTTCCTTAAGTATTAGGTTTGACAGTTGGTATCTGTGACATTTCACTTTGACTCTTCCTGTTTTATTTTTATTGTGAAGATACATACTCAGTCTTTCAAACACGTGTTTTGGCTTATGATTATCTTTCAAAAATTTTTTTACAGTGATTTTTGTGAAACCATGGATAAGTAAAAAATTCGTGTTATTTTCTAATACGAGTTCTGTCGTGGAATCAATGCAGCACAGACAGCTTGAAATATCAACGAAGTGTTTGGGAAGGATGTGACTAATGAATGCACAGTACATCCATGGTTTGAGAAGTTCCATTCTGGTGATTTTAATCCTGAAAATGAGCCACATGGGAGACCTGAGATCAAGGTGGATAATGATGAGCTGAAAGCTAATCCATCTCAACCTACGTGTGAATTAGCAGCAAGGTTTGACATTACTATTCCAACAATATTATGCCATTTGAAACAAATTGGCCAGGTAAAGAAGCTGGACAGATGGGTTCTGCATGAATTAAATGAGTGTCAGAAGAGAAATCGTCATGAAGCTTGACTTTCTTTGCTCTCACTACATAAAGGAGAACCATTTCTACACTGTATTGTTATGTGTGATCAAAAATGGATTCTTTCTGACAATCACAAGCACTTGGCACAATGGTTGGATAAAGACAATGTGGTGAAACACAGTCCAAAATCAAATATTCATCAAAAAAGCTAGTGGTGTCTGTTTGATAGTCCAGCACTTGTATTATCCACTACAGCTTCATGAAATCTGGTCAATAGATGACAGCAGATGTCTACTGTAACCAATGGGGCTAAATGATGAGAATGCTTGTGATTAAGCAGCCGAGACTGGTCAATAGAGACAGGCCAGTCCTCTTGCAAGACAATGCTTCACTCATGTCACACAAACAATGCTGTTCAAACTCCAGCAGCTTGACTTGGAAACTCTCTGTCATCCACCATATTCACCAGACCTTGCACCAACTATCACTGCTTCCAGGCTTTGGACCATTTCTTGCAAGGAAAAATATTCAATTCTCAACAAGCTGTGGATAACACCTTTCGCAATTTCATTGCCATTCACTCTTCAGGCTTCTTTGCTGCTGGCATAAACAAGCTACCATTAAAACAACAAAACTGTGTGAATAGTTTAGGCACATACTTTGATTAATTTTACTTCTTCTTGTTTGAGATATAATAAACTACACTTTTGATTTGAAGTCAGACATTTCATATTTAATGAACTAAATTTTTTTTTTTTTTTTAGAACCACTCCGTTTGCACTTGAGAATTACCTGGGACACTTAAAAAAAATAGCAATGCATGGATCCTTCCGCAGAAACTCATACTAGTTGGTCTGGGTGTGACCTGATTCAATTTTTATTTCTCTAACATGATTAACCACCATTAATATAATGTAATAGAGTAGGAGGTTCATCTAAGACATAACTCAAAATACTTAGCATTAAGATGCAGACACTGCCACTGTTTTCCCACATGGCCTTAGGTGTATCTCTTAGCATCCCTGACCCTTAGTTTTTTTGACCTTAAAAGTGGGAATACAACTATCTTCCTGTTCTTTGATTTTGTTTGTTGGAATCAAACAAAATAATAGCTTTTAAGATATTTCAAAAGTACATTTTATTTTTTTCCTGGTCCTACAATTCCTGTTTATTTATTTATTTAAATTTTTTAAATTTCAAAATATTACAGGGGTGCAAATGTTTTTGGTTACAAGGGTCACTTTTATAATGCTTGAATCCGGGTTATTAGCATGCCTATCACCCAGATAGTGCTCGTTCTACCTGTTAGGTAGGTTTTCACCCGTCCCCTCTTCCCACTTCCCCCCTGCTTGATTTCCATCAGATTTTACTTCCCTCTGTGCACATGTGTGCGAATCAATTAGTTCCAATTTAATAGCAAGTACATGTGGTGTCTGTTTTTCCATTCTTTAGATACTTTGCTTAGGATAATGGTCTCCAGTTCCATTTAAATTATGCTGAGGTAGCCATTTGTTATTTTTTGGCTATCTGCCTTATATTTTATCTTGAGACTACAACCAAGAAACTGGACCTCACTTCCACATTTGACCCAAACCAGGCCATTTGGACTCCCTTACTAAAAGGCAAAGAGTTTTAGTGGTTGGGTTTCTATTTAGTCCAAGTGGTGGGGCTGTGTTCTGTCTGCCCTGACATCCTTGTTCCCCAAATGCTGAGATGCCCTAGTGCCTCTGAATTCCCTAACTTCATTCTCTATCTTCTTTCTGTCATTATACAATTTCAACTACTCTGCTTTGTACTAAACTAAAATGATTCAGCCTTGGCCTTTAGGAAACATTTCATATCCTTGACATTTCCCTGCAGACCCGGGTTCGCTACAGACTCAGACAGTCTAAGACAAACAGAGAGGGGGTGCTACTCTGCTCACCCACCGCACCTGCTGTCTGACTTGACTTGTCCCCATTTCTCTCTTCTTCACAGGTTCCTCTGAGGAAGTGGTCTTGTGCCCCTTTTCACAGTGTACATCCTCTTCTTAAAAATGCCCAGGAAGAAAGATAATAATCTCTTGAAAGCAGAGACCAGAAGAAGCCAGGAACTTTCTTGGTGTATGACGTATTTAATTAAAGAAGGAAGGCCATTGCTGTGATAGAGCCACCAGTGGGCTCCCAGTTCCAGCCTTGGATCCATCACTGTGTGATCGTGGACAAGTAATGTAACCCTTCTGTGTTCCAATGTCTATGTCTGTTTATTAAACACAAGTTTATTGTGTTAAGCATTTAAGATTGTTATAAGCTAAGTGCTTATAGATACCAGGAAATTTTAAATGTTGACTAATGATATTGATATTTACAATAAGAAAGAAGAAACTGAGCTGTGCATTTAGTTTGAAGAAATATATGTATATTTTAAAATTTTATATATTTACATATAACATATTTTATGACAAAATATATTTAATAGATAAATAATATGTAACAATATACAAACCTTTATTTCATTATATTACATATTTATTGTATATTTTTCTTTATATGTAAATATAATATAAACTAATATATAATGTATATGTTATATAAACTAATAATGTATTATGGTATAATATAAATGAATATTTTAATGTATATATTAATTTTAATTGATGCCAGTAACCCAGTTCAGTTGGCCTGAAAGCAAAAACACTGCTGAATATTCAGTGCTCACACCCACTCATGGCACAGTCAAGACACAGAACCATGGATTGCTAGGCACTTTTCTATTTTCAACATCTTTTGTTCTTCTAAGCAAAGCAATTTATTTTGTGCCAAGGAGGATTTACAGTTAGTGAGCTGTGGCCACCTTACTTGAGAAAACCGTTTTTCTTCTGTACCAGTCAGTGTTACCCACATACTGTGCACACACACACAGACACGTATCTGGGTTAATTAATGCTAAATCTATTGCCAGCACAAAAGGCAGAAAGCTTAACATCTTTTATGAAAAAAATCTCTCATTGTTATGCTGCACAATACATCATTGTGAATTTATTCTCACAAAAAAAGTTTTGCTTTGGGCCTGGCGTGGTGGCTTACACCTGTAATCCTAGCACTCTGGGAGGCCGAGGCGGGTGGATCGCTCAAGATCAGGAGTTCGAAACCAGCCGGAGCAAGAACGAGACCCCGTCTCTACTAAAAAAAATAGAAAGAAATTAATTGGCCAACTAAAAATATATAGAAAAAAAATTAGCCGGGCATGGTGGCGCATGTCTGTATTCCCAGCTACTTGGGAGGCTGAGGCAGAAGGATTGCTTGAGCCCAGGAGTTTGAGGTTGCTGTGAGCTAGGCTGACATCACGGCACTCTCTAGCCCGGGCAACAGAGTGAGACTCTGTCTCAAAAAAAAAAAAAAAAAAGTTTGCTTTATCTGCTGTAGAGCTCCAGTCAGAGCATGGTAAAAGGACACGTCCTCAATTTATAGCTTCCACAAGCTACACCACGGTTTTTATTGATTCCAATGCCAGCCTGGAAAGAATAAGTCTTGTATTTACCACTGGGTAGGACATGCACTGCAAAAGTCTGTCTGAGTTTTATAACAAGAATCTGTGGTGTGGTTATTAGTGACTAATAGTCTTTACCTCTCCTGATACGTGGCCTGGTCAAACATTTATTGATTCTGGTTGCTGTATGACAAGATGGTGTTACAGGTACAGATTAGACATTATTAGGAGTGTGGGTACTTAGAGACAGTGCCAGAGGTTCTTTTGTCTGAAGTTTAATTGGAGGAATAGGTAGGGCAGTCAGGCATCTGGGACATGTGCATTTTTCTCAGGAGAAGGCTGGCATCTGATTGATCACAGAGAGGAAAGAAGTGTAGGGATTGACTATGAGGGTTTATGTGGGCTAAGCTTATTAAACATTATGCAAATAGCTGAGAGTGAATAGCTGAACCTGACATAAAACAGGAGGGTTCAATCTCTGATTGATCTTTCATGATTATCTGTGGCCTTATCCAGACATAATAGCTAATGTCTCTGTCAGATGAGTTTGGCTTCTATAAGCTTTGAGGCCTTGGAAAAGTTAACCACTTTAAAGCTTCAGTTTCAAAGGTGAGACTACAGTACCTATAAGACAGACATATTTTATATGAGGGAAGAGTTCCTAAAGGTATTATTTAATTAAAAATGTACATAATTTGAGAATAATCCTATAATGTGAGGCTACGCATTGATGAAGCCTGGAACCAGGCAGCCAGAGTTCACATTCTATCTCTGCTACCCATTAGCTGCACATCAACTTTTTCTTCTCTGCAGAACAGGGACGATGAGTTCTACCTCATAGGATTTCCTTTTTTGTGAAATATAAATGGCTGGATATGTACTTAGTTAGTATTAAATAAGTACTAGTTTTTATTATAATGACTGTTATTTTCCAGCAAGAGTGTAGCACATCCTCACGTGACCAAAGAGTAAATGCCATTTAAAATTCTCTAGGCTTGTCTTTTAAGTTAGGTAATTCTTCAAAATATTTTAAATTGGGAGACATTTGCTATATTTGAAATTTTGTAAATAAACTGAGAATGTGTTGATATTTTTATATTAAATAATTTCAGATTTGCATAATTAAAATTTGCATGATTCCAATTTGCATAAAATGTGATTTACCCTGTATCTCACTGGGCTGTCATGAGCATTAAATATGCTAATGTATGCCAGTCTTATTTAGCCCAGGGCCTGGCATTATTAATAATAATGATCTTCAGGCAGTGAGAATCACAATTGGGCACTTGGAATAGGAAAAAAATGCTGTTTCTTTCCCCCACGGTATCTTGCAAAACAATTCACTAATACTTGACTGTCTTTTTTATTCTAGCACAGAGCTGGTTTATACAGGAGCATGAGGGAGGAACTGGATAATTGCTGTCTACTTATCGCTATGTCAGGTATTTCAGAAAACTAGGGCAAACTTAGAAACTCCATCAGACTCTTTCCCAATCCCACACTGAGGGATGCTCATATATATCTAGGATGCTCCCAGTTTTATTACTTGAGCAAAAAGCACATGAAATTTTAGGTCTTAGAGAAAAATATCTTAGTATAATATATGAGAAATTTTTTTTTTAAAGTCCTCAGAGGTCCTGCTTTCTATATCACACTGTCCCTAATCAATGGATACTGCTTTTAATAGTGAAGACTCTAACATAAGTTTATTCACGAGGACAAAAGTCTGTTGAGAGTTTATGCCAGAACACGAAGTCTGTTGAGGAGTTAGTTATGCCAGAGCCCTACCTGTCTCCTCAGAGTCAAATTCCATTTATCTATCTATTCATTTATTCTTTCTCTCTTTTTAAATTTATTCATCAAACACATTGAGTCTACTAAATGTTAGCCATTGTGCTAAGTTTTGGAGAAAAAGAAAAATAAATGGATCACAAGAGCTTAGCACACATACAGACCACAGTAGAAGGGACTAATAGGCAATTATCAAAGAAAGTGGCTCATGGTGAATTGACAAGAATACAGGCAGGATGCTAGAAGTCTGTTCAGTGAGTTGTCTTCAGGTCAGAGCCATCTCGGCAGGCTGCTGCTTCAATGTTCTCTCTGCCCTTCCCATCCCTCAGGATGCCTTGGTGCTTTCACAGTGGGGAGAAGAACAAGGAGTCAGTCAACAGGGAAATACACCAAGAAATTTCTTCTCAATGTTAGACATTTTGCTTCTGAAACCACACCCTAAACGATCAGTTCTGCTATTTAGGTAATTTCTCTTTCTGAAGGATGATTAGTAATTTCTGACTTACTGATAAATGGGAATATCCTACTTAAAGACTACCTGACAGGCATAGGACCCAATGGTGAAATATAAACCCATATAGATTTTATCTGCAAACAGCTATCTTTTATAACTCTTAAGACCTCTGTAAAAATGTTTACTTCTCAATCTGGAGACCAAACAATCTGCGTGATTTCTTGGCTTCACCAAGCGTTTTCTTCCTCCTCCTCCTTTCTTGTCACATAGGTCTAAAAAGGCATATTTAGACCAAAGGATATAATAGAAGACAACGTTGCAAATAAATTTCTGGTGCCATGTTTCATTAATACCTTTCAGTGGCAGCTGAAAGGAGTGCTGTCATAGTGTAGTATCACTTACAAAGTCAAGCAGAAAATGAATTTCTCATTGTGCTGAGTCTGTATCAGTGAGCATGACTGTTCTGAGGCCGGCTTCTGAAACCAAGGGAGCCAGTTCACGGGAGCATTAAATTACCACAAAAAGGATAACAACTTGCATCATTGAATTGTAATAGGAGTGGGGGAGGATTTATGCATGAAATATAGCCTTTTAAAAATTGTTCTATAAAAGACAACTTTACTGTTATCATAATGCTACACTAGTCATAATTTCTCAAAGCTATTATAATGTTACACTAGTCCTAACTTCCTGGATCTCCATAGTGTTCAGTTAATTATATTATACCTCAGGTTTTAAAAAATATATATGACAATATTCTTGTTGGTGATGATAAAATGATTGAAAATTGGTACACACTCCAGGTCCTATAGGGTCTACCAGAAGGCCAGGCTAAACTATTTAATCTACCCGAAGTTATCTTACAGCATGAAGAATTCTTTTTGGACTACTACAGAAGGAAGCTCTTGGTTTTGGGGGCCATATTCTCCTGGGTTAAAAATCTCAGCCCTGCTAGTTATGGTCTGTGTGAGCCTGGACAATTTGCCAAATATTTTAAGCCTCAACTTTATTATCTGGAAAATGGCAAAAATAGCACCTATCTTATGATTCTGTGAAGATAAATTAGATGGTATATGTAAAATATTAACAAGTGTTGACAAATAATGCCTATTTACCTTGTAAGTCTTTTTACATACAGGAGTCAGGTCTACCCTTTATAAGGACACTTTAACAGGTAAGTGCTTTGGTCCCCAGAGAATGAGGCAGTAGCTTATGGAGTACCTCCATTCCCTCAAGGACAGATCATAAAAAAGTACAATAAATTATCAAAGTCACGAGAGAGGAATGTGAAAATAAGATGGATTGAGAATATAATGCATTCATGTTCTCATTAAGATTCATTACTGTGACTTTTGCAAAATGAACTGATCTTGACCATATAATTTATACCACGAGTCTTAATGACTATGTTCAAAGTTACTGAATTCCTAAACTCTATTGAATGTCACTGGATGTCAACATCATCCCTTTATCACCTGAAATGGGATTCCAGATTTTAGCTGGGTTTTTTTCTTTTAGGAGGGGGTGTTATTTTCTCTCCCCAACTGGTTCAACAACATAATGATTGAATAATTCCAGTTATTTTTGCCTTATCTTATCCGCTTAGGTTGTTGTACACTCTGTTGTATGTCACAAATATAGACCAAATTACAATGTCTTCTCTGTAATCTATTCTCCACATATGCAGTCATGGTGATGTCATCCAAACAGCCACCAGGATGGCTAAATAATAGAAAGGAAAGCTTTATCTGGTGATATAAGTTTGCAAACTGGGAAGACATAGTCTCCCATGTGGACTGAAGATGCTCTCTCTTCAAAGAGGGAAAAGGGAAATTGGGTTTTATGCTTCATAAGGTCTATATTACACAATAGAGTCACACATAAGACGGAGTATGTTATACGTTGGCTCAAAAAATTCCAAAGGCTTCCTATTTTATTCCAAATAAAACTCAAAGCACCCCACATGATCTTTTCCCAGCTGTCTTTTGACTTCATCTCCTATAACTATCCTTTTTCTGTTTTACCATTAATTTTCCAATCATGCTCTTACTTTAGTGTCTTGGTAGTTCCTTTTCTAGCTTTCTAGAATGCTCTTCCTTCAGATATCCCCCTAGTTTATTTGTTTGCTTCATTCAAGTCTTTCTGCAAGGCCATCTAACTAAAGGTGCTTTCTCTGATCATTTAATCTATACTGGCCTAAAACAGTTATGCAAATCACCCTGAGTACTCAAATTCCTTTAAAAAAGGTCTTTTGTATCAAGCTGAGTGATCATACCTCAATTAGTCTGTAATGTCATGAGTTTATAACTTAGGTTTCACACTATTTGAGGAGAGGAAACCCAGACATACATTGATAACTGTTTTGTTAGCCGACATCAGCAACATTTTATTGCAATTTAATTAATTTCATTCTAGATGATTTGCCCATAATAAAACTCACATTTAAAGGTTTACTCTTTTGATTATTCTTCACAGGAATCCTGAGAATAAATGTCTATGGTGCTGAGATACCACTGTCCCCTCTTGTCCGCTACTGTAGAATGTTTTGAAGTCCAGCATATAACTGATTTCAAACATGATTTATGGTTAGACTATTTCTTGACTCATGAAAAATAGATTTGGAACATCAAAATATTAGAGTGGTGTGTGCTTGTGTGTATTTTAATAGTCAAGTGAACTCAGTAGTGTTAGACCTGATGGTATTTCAATGACTTTCTCAACGTTATGATTAAGAATGATTTATGGAAAATATGTAGCCTATCTTTTTGCATGTTGTAAATAATTCTGAAAGATAACTTTCTAGTCTCAAACTCTTATTTCACATCATTGCATATTAAACTAATTGACTGTCATGAAATAATTAGTTGGTGTTAAGATTGTCTATGGCTGCATAATAAACTACTCCCAAACCCTAGTGGCTTAAAATCACTATTTATTTATGCTTATGAATCTGCAATTTGAGCAAAGCTCAACAGGAAATGTCATTCCTACTCCACATGGCATCAGTTGGAACAGCTCAGCTGGGGGCTGAGATCAATAAGAAGACAGGGAATCAAGATTACAAAGAATCTGGCACAGAAGAGCAGAAAACAATACTATGCTTTGAATTGGGGAGTGGGAAGGCAAGAACATGCTTTTGTTGTTCCTGTAAGTATTCTAGTATGATTTGCTTTATTAATTATGTTCATGAGCTACTTTGTTTAAAATTTTAAAAATAATTTAAAAAACAGATAATTGTCAATAGTGATAACTGCTGTGATGACAATAGAAGAAGGTAATCTTCTGGAGATGAACTGGTGTATATATGTTTAGAGCTTTAGATGTAGCTGGAAGTGGGAGCCTGTCAGAAGATGAGATTTTGATGTAAGTAATGAACTTTGTTGAGAAACCAGTTATGCAAGTAGAAATGGGCTGAGCATGTTTGAAGCACAAAAAAAAAAAAAAGGAAATGTATTAATTTTCTATAGCAGCATAACAAATTATCACAAACTTACTATCTTAAAACAACACACATTTATTATCTCACACTTTCTGTACGTCAAGATTCTATCATGTTTACCTGGGTTCTCTGCTTAGGGTAAAGCCTAAAGGAATCCAGAATGCTGGGCTGTGCTGTCATCTAGAGTTTTGGGTCCTGTCCCAACCTCACTGGTTGTCAGAATTTAATTCCTTGTGATTGTAGGGCCATTTTGTTTTCTTGATGGATATTCACAGGGTTGCTTCCATCTTCTAAGGGCTACCTTCAGGTCTTAGCACATGACTTTCTCAGAACATGATGGCTTTTTTCAAGGATAGGAAGGGGATCTCTCTCTCCAGTCTATTAAGACAGAGTCCTATGTAATGTAAGGTAATCATGGAGTGACTATCTCATCATCTTTGCTGTGCAACATAATCTAGTCAAGACAATGACTATCCCATCCTATTTACAGGTTCTGCTTACACTCAAGGGGAAAAGGCTGTACAAGGGATATACACCATTGCATAGGAATGTTGGTGGGCATCTTAGAATTCTGACCACCATAGGCAGTGAGACAGGTTGGTAGTGAGTGAGGGATAATAGAAACACAGATACACAGCAGGCAGGAAATGTAAGGTCTTCTCAGCCTTGGTGAGGAGTCTGGATTTTGTTATAATTGCAATGGAAGTTTTAACTATCCAGCAGTAGAGAATTGATTTTCCTTAGGGATGTATAATATACAAATCCATGAACCCAGGTTTGCTTTATGCATCAACTGTTAATTAACTTAAGTACTGACAATAAACAAAGGAATGTTTTGATCCAATTTGGATACCTTGTTCTGAAATTTTAATAAAAATTTTTAAAAAATCATTTAATTTAAAGGTATTTTTAATTTACTCACAGAGAATAGTGATTTTCATTTAGGAATCTATTTTAATTATAAAAAGGATAAGCTTTAACACCAGAAATATACAGAATTTGAAATCAGGTATTTGCTACATTTGCTAAATTTGTTCCCTGTAAGGTGTTTTAGCTGGTGTTTAGTCTTTGACTGTGGCATGAACACTTATACCTACAGGTAAATTTTGTGATCTTTCATAAGGATGGACTTATTTTGAAACTCTATACACATATTTCTGCTACATGACTCCTAATACTGTCCTCACATGTCACATGATGGTGTTTGTCTTTCCTTGGCAGATGTTCTTTCCATTACCTGGTTTAAGCACCAAATGGTCCTTGTTCATATTTGGCAATTCTTAATTCTTTTGTTTTTAAAGTTCGTTAAAGAATTCCAGGGTATAAATCACGTATATCAAAACTCTTGCTTAATAATACTTTGCCATTTAAAGTTACTACATGCTAGGCAGAATTTAATTTAATAAATTAAAACTTTTGGTTTTAAATAATTATCAAATTGGGCTCAGCAGGAGCTTTGTCTTCATTGTACTTTCCCTAAATAAATTCTCTGTTTAAATTCTGAGATTTATTAAGAAGATTTGTTTATAAACTTCAAGATGCTTTCATTCTTTCTCTCTCCCTCCCTGTCTTATGAACCTGCTCCTCCTTGTCACTGATATTAAATGCCCATTTCACTCTGTAACTGGATAGTGTAGTAAAATAATTGGAGTTTGATTTTCTTCTAAGACTCTTTTAATATACAATTCCTTTTTGCTTCTCTGATTTTGCATTTTGAGCACAGGAAGTTTAAGGAAGAAGCTAGAGTATGCCAATTCTAATATTTTCTAGCATATTTTATTTGTGTTGCTAATAAAGCATGAGGAAGGTACTATTTGGAGCCTTTATATATACAATAGTTAACTTGTATTATTTATTTTACCATAGTCTACAGGTAGTTCAAATGGCTGAAAGAAATTAGAAATCAAAAGAAAAGTAAACACTCTAAGATGGAACTACTTTCCTCTGGCATCATATACAATACATGGTTATCACTTAGCTACTGTTAATGTAGCCATAATGTATCCATGCCACAGGCAAGCACTAAAAAGTAGCTAAAATCCCTGGCAGTTGATGATTGGTTATCTTAGTTGCAGCACTTGTAATGAAAGACTTAAATATTTCTGTACTTGGTGATCCAAGCGATCCTTCAGAAATACAACTGCATCAGAAATACAACTGATGCAAATCCATTGTTTATGCATGTGAAACTATTCCTTTATTCTTTTGACATGCCAAATTTAAATAGCATTTAAAGCATGCAACTTCCTCTTTTGTTTGATATAGAATGAAGTCATTCTTTTATTGAGATTCTTGGTTAAAAACATGATGGACTTTTGATTTCATTGGGAAGGATGCACATCAAAGCACTGCCTCTGATCTGAGTCTTGGTTGTTACTGGTTGTGAACTGCCTTGGGCATATGCATACATATTTTTCATCCTATTTACAAGGCAATATTTTTTTTCCTATTTTAAGTTCATGCTTTGCTAGATAAATCTTATTTATATGAACTGATATTTTTATAAATTTGTTTACATTTTTCTTCTTAGTCCTCAGTGTTTCTCAAATTTTTGAATTTTAATGTGGTACCATTTGTCTAGTCCACTTACTCTGTGTGACTGTTTCTAAGACCCATTGTGTGAGTAGATGTTCAGAGTCTTAATGTTCTTATTTTTCCCTTAAGACAAAAAATACCATTTTGGTATCAAATATGCTAGATGCACACAAATCAAATGAAAATATATGTTACTGGTTCTTTGGAGAAGACCTCATTTAACAATCAAACAAAGCACAACTTTCACAGAAATGTGAAAGGCTTTTTTTTTTTTTTTATCTTGGACCTGATTTTGCAGCAGGGTAAATCAGCCTCTTTCCTTGAGGTTTTTGTTCTTTCCTCTTATGATAAAACTTTCTTCAGAGAAACTACATGGTCCTCACAGCATACTCTTAGATCATGCACCTTGCACCTTGGAATGGTTGTAAAACTCATGATGGTTTTGATAACTTCAAAAAAAGAATTTTTAGTTTTTGTTTAAGATGATGGTTTTAATCCAAGTGATTCTCTTTGCCCCTTTTTGAAATCTCACTAACATACCACAAAAGGAATAAGGCTACAAAGACTAAGAGAACTGGAGAGGAGAACAGCGGTAGTGAAGCATGGCCCCAGTTGGAAGAGTGATGGCTGACATAGCAGAGGAAGCTGAAGCCTACCTAGGTGCTTTCAGCATCAATACTAAGGAGGAGCCAATATCTCTGCTCCATCCTGGAAAGTCTCAGAAATTTCAGAACCAATGAAATATGGATGAAGGCATGGAGCTGAAAAGAAGGGTATTGGTGAAGTTAACATATAAGATATTTATCAATCTCACCTTTTGCAAGCAGTTATTTTTCTCCCATCCCTGAGAAAAGGAGATTTATCATTAGGAAAAATGGAAACAGAGAGTCTCAAGGCTCTGGGACACATGATACAGATAAGGTTAAAGGTGAAATGACAGAATCAAAACAGGGCAGTTTAATTAAACTATAAGATCCTCAGCAACACTTCCTCCTTGTCCTCAGAATGTCGGTACCAAGGTTTATGATTTCCTAGGCAGAAAATGATAAAATTATTCTCTAGACTAATAGGGGGCCCAGTAAAGACCTATAGATTATGGCTCTTGAAGTGTGACAATGAAAAGGTTATCTGTGTACGGTAGGCTGAATTTATATTAAACCTATTCTGTTATAAATCTTTTGTAATATGGTCTCACAGGTTAAGGATTTTAGCTCAGCCATTAAATGCAAATTTTATAACTGAAGTTATAAAGTGCCGATTGATTCCATTTACGAAAATCAAATCTCTGAAGAACAGCAGAGTAGATGAGCAATGGTTCCATGATGTCATTGTTCGGGGACCCCAGAAGCAGTCCCTGGGACAGGGATTAAAGAACAAAAAACTCATTTGAAAGTTGATCCCAGAGAACCCTAGATGAAGAGTGAGGAAGTAAACAGAGAAGGAAGACAACCAATAAAGGGTTTAATATTAATCAAGTTACCACTGTGAACAACTAGAGCTTACTCCCTCTGGGGATGGTGGGAGCCAGCGTAGAACACACTTCAGAGTCATCCCTCTTGAGGCCGGAGGGAGTTGGAGTGTTCATACAATGACTAATCTTTTATTAGTGGAGACCTGCTCCAGGGACCATTGACTCCCTGAGGCCTCCATCCTACCATGTAGGCAACAAAGTGAGCTCCAGGAGCCAGGGAAAGACTTTAAAGCAGGGATACAGTTGGAATTCTGGCAGATGTTCCCTGAGTGGATAGGGCGAGAGAATTTGGGTGTGGCACCGACATCTGTTACACATAATGAATTACTGATTTTCTCAAATTTGCTGCATGGATTATGATCTATTTGGGCCCCACAAATATAACATATAATATGTTATATTTGGGTCTTCATTATTATTAGAGACCATACCGATACATGATATGACTTCTTTATTTTGCTTATTTAACAAAACAGAAAATTTTTGAGTAGGAATCTTAATGAGTCTACTCAAGTTTCATGGAAAAGACTGACTTCAACTATTTTCCATGAGATTTTCCACAAGAGTATTTGACAATGAATTTTTAAAACCTGATAGTAAAATGTTCCTTCTCTTAAATGAATCCCATTTTTATTTCCAGAAAAATAATATTTAAGATTAAAGATGGTGCTCATCCCAACATTGAATTTATTATAAAATGAAAACTCTAGAAACACTTTTTATAAATAAAGGCAGGCTCTATGGGTCAAATTGAACTAGAGGAGATAAAGAACATCTCACTAATATTGAGACATAAAGTACATGCAGGAAGAATTAGTAAAAATATTATTGCTTTTGAAACTAAGAGGCAAACAATTTGCTTGGAAAAAATACCAATTTATTATGATCCACACATACCTAAAATACATCAGATTTTTAGCTGAGAGCAGTACTGTTTTCACCATGTATTCCTGCATTTATTTCATTCATTGATTACATTCTGGGTATACAAGGGCCTTTATTTTTTGTTGGCTATCAACAGGAAAAACTTTTTCTGGGCCAAGTCCCCTTTCCGTATTTTAGCCTTGCAGTATCTGTCCTTAATATCTTAGATACAATACTGGAAAAAAAGGAGCTATTTTCTTCTTCAAATTGAGATCTATTTGGGGAATAAGGAGCAGCCTGTATGTGTCTTCAGATTAATTTTTCTTCCAAAATATTCTTTCCTTAGAATTATTTCTCTGAATCTTTTCAATACAACATCTGATTAAGTCATTATTTTTCATTACTGCATGCAGTTTTTCCATATTTCTCTAAATGAAATTTATCATTTGATGTCACTGGTGGTTGGCTTGTTTTGCTCCCATATTTTGAGACAGAATTTTAAAACATTTTATGAAATACTGTGAAGTATTACAAATGTCTGGAAATTTTACATCTTCATAACTGAGGAGTTGTTATATAACCTTTTCTCGGTGCTAAGTTAATTGTTCTCTGTTTTGCAGTGGAGAATTAATTCAAAATATAAGTAACTGCTCTAAGAAAATTCCAGGTACTTTCCAGGTGTAGAGTTGTACTTTTTATCATTTCTTTCATCTAATTTCATGTCCTATGGAAGGAAGTCTAGAACAACAACAATAACAAAACTACAACACTAACAAAAACAACTTCTCTCCTGTAAACTCAAGTCTTCTTTATTAGAAAAATATTTCTCAGTACTTGTTATGGACTGAATATTTGTAACCACCCCTTCCCCCCAAATTCATATGTTTAAGCCCTAACCATCAATGTAACTATTTGGAGATTGGGCCTTTATGGAGGTAACTGAAGTTAAATGAGGCCATAAGGAGAGGGCCCTGATCCAGTAGGATTAGTATCCTTATAGGAAGAGACACTGGGAGCTTGCTCACTCTCTCTCTCCATGCATGTGAGCAGAGGCCATGTGAGCACACAAAGGAAAGGCAGATATCTGTAACTCAAGATGAGAGCCTTTACCAGATATCACCCTGTTAGCACCTAGATCTGGAACTTCCATTCTCCAGAACTGAGAAAATAAACTTCTGTGTTTTAAGCCATCCAGTCTGTGGTATCTTGCTACGGCCATCTGAGCAGACTGAGACAGTGTTATTTTAGTTAAATATTTTATTGAGGTAAAATTTGTATATAGGGCAAAGATATCCCAAATGAGTTCCATGAGTTTTTATATCACCCAAAATAACAAATATATCGTGTAACTGCCACTCAAAGCAGGATATAGAACATTTCCATCACCCCAGAAAATTTCCTCTTGAGCTTTCTATTCTTACTACCCAATCACAGTAACCACTCATGCTTTCTATCATCATAGATTAATTTCACCTGTTCTTATACTTATCAAATAGAATCATGTAGTATATATTCTCTTGAGTGTGCTGTTTTTCATTAAAAAAATGATCTTAAAATTTTTTTCATATTGTTTTATGTATGAGTTGTATTTCTTTTTATCACTGAGTAGTATTCAATTCTATAAATATGTCACAATTTATCACTTCTCCTGTTACTGGACATATGGGTTGCCTCCAGTTTTTGGCTTTTATAGATAAAGATTCTATGAATATTCTTGTGCAAATCTAATTTCATTTCACTTGTGTAAATATCAAGAAATGAAATTACATCATAGGTTATATATATGTTTACCTTTAAGAAAAAGCTGCCATGCAGTTCATTAAGGTGATTGTGCCATTTTGCACTCCCATTTGGAATGTTTGGGAGTTCCAGTTGTTACAAATCCTTGCCAACATTTGGTATTTTCACTTTTTTATTTTAGACATTTGAGCAAATTATAAATCATTGTGGATTTAGTTTGAATTTTCCTGATGACAAATTGATATTGAGCACCTTTTCATGCACTTAATGTACGTGCATTAAAATGTTTTGCCTATTTTTATTGGGTTGTTTGCTTTTTTATTATTGATTTGTAAGCGTTTCAGAAAACACATTCTGTATAAAAGTCTCTTCTCATATATGTGATATTTAAAAATAAATATTCATGGGTATTTTCTTATCATAAATTTGTTTTGAGCAAATTATAAATCAGGATAATGATTGAATTTTTCCAAGTACATTTTCTGCATCTATTGAAATGATTGTGTGATTTTTCTTCTTTAGTCTGTTAATGAGATATAATGTGTGTTTGATTTTTTTGGATGTGAAACCAAATTTGCATTCCTGGGATAAATTTGGTTGATGAAAAATTATCCTTTATATTTACTGTTCTAATCGATATTTCTAATTTTCAGTTGAAAACTTTTGTATCTGTGCTCAATATAGACATTGAAGTATAATTGTTTGAAAATTCCTTTTCTCAAATTGTATTTGTCAGGTTTTAGTACCAGGATAATGTTGTCCTCATTAAATTAGTTGAGAGTTAGAAATTGCTTCTTATTCTCTATTTGCTGAAAGAATTTGTGTAAGACTGTATTATTCTATCATTAAACAATTGAAAAAAATGCTATGAAATCTTCTGGGTTGGGACATTTTGGATAGGTTTTTTTTTTCAATTTATGATGAGTTTTTTTCTTTTTCTTTTTATTTAAAGAGATTTAGGAGGTACAAGTGATTTTTTGTTACACGGCTGAATTACATAGTGGAGAAGTCTAGGCTTCTAATACAACTGTCACCTGAATAATATATGTGTACCCAATAGATAATTTTTCATGCTTAATCTCCCTCCTACCCTCCCCATTCTGAGTCTCCAACGTCTATAAAGTCAGTCTGTATAACCATGCACACCCATTGCTTAGCTCCCACTTACAAGGGAGAACATGCAGTATTTTGTTCTTTATTCTTGGGTTACTTCATTTAGAATAATGGCCTCCAGGTCCATCAGGTTGTTGCAAAATACATTATTTCATTCTTTTTGATATTGCTGACCAGTATTCCACAGTGTGTGTATATGTGTGTGTATATATCACATTTTCTTTACCCAGTCTTTGGTTGGTGGGCTCTTAGGTTGGTTCCATATTTTTACAATTGTGAATTGTGTTGCAATAAACATGTAGGCATGGGTGTCTTTTTTATAAAGTGACTTTTTCCTTTTGGGTGGCTCCCCTGTAATGAGATTGCTGGATCAAATGGTAGGTCTACTTTTAGTTCTTTGGGGTATCTCCATACTACTTTCCATAGAGGTTGAAGTAGTTTGCAGTCCCATCAAAAGTGTATAAGTGTTCCTTTCTTTCTGAATCCATGACAGCATCTATTGTTTTGGCACATTTTGATAAAAGCCATTCTCACTGGAGTTAGATGATATTGCATTGTAGTTTTGATTTGTTTTCCCTGATGGTTAGAGATGTTGAGCATTTCTTCATATGTTTATTGGCCATTAGTCTTTTTTAAAAAAGCTTCTGATCATGTCTTTTGTCCACTTTTAATGGGGTTGTTTGATGTTTTATTGCAACGCAATTCACTTGAGTTTTTTGTAGATTCTGGTTATTAGCCCTTTATCAGATGTATAGCATGTAAATATTTTCTCCCATTCTGTAAGTTGTGTATTTGCTCTATTGACAGCTTCCTTGGCTGTGCAGAAGCCTTTTAATTTAATCAGGCCCCATTTATTTATTTTTGTTGTTGCTGTGATTGACTTTGAAGTGTTCTTCATAAATTCTTTGCCTAGACTGATATCAATAAGAGTTTTTTCAACTTCTTCTTCCAGAATTCTTATAGTTTCATGTCTTAGGTTTAAGTCATTATCTACTGTGAATTAATGTTTGTGAATGGTGAGAGGTATGGATCCTGTTTCAGTCTTCTACATAAGGCTACCCAATTTTTGCAGGACAATTTATTAAATAGGGATTCTTTTCCCCATTGTATGTTTTTGTCTATTTGCTAAAGATCAGATGACAATATGAGGATGGTTTTATATCTGGGTTCTCTGTTCTGATCCATTAGTCTATGTGTCTGTTCTTGTGCCAGTAACATGCTATTTTGGTTACTATATCTTTGTAGTATAGCTTGATGTCTACTAAAGTGATGCCTCCTGATTTGTTCTTTTTTATTAAGGTTGCTTTGGCTATTCAGGGTCTTTTCTGGTTCCATACAAAGCACAGAATTATTTTTCTAGATCTGCCAAAAGTGACATTGATATTTTTAATTGGGATTGCATTGAATCTGCAAATTGCTTTGGGTAGCATAGACATTTTTTTAAAAGTGTACAATTAAATGATTTTTAGTGAATTTACCAAGATGTACAGTTAATCACATAAATCAGTTCTAGAGGATTTCCTTCCCCCTATTGAGACCCCTAATTCCGCTCCCCAACTACTTTTCAAGCATGTCCCACCCCTCCACAGTGCCCATCACATTGCTCAGACATGGGTTTACCCCCCACTCCCCAAATCCCTAGTGAACACCACCACCATTTGAGCACCATAGTGTTAATCAGTCAGTACCAATTTGACGGTGAGTACATGTGGGGTCCATTCTTCCAGTCTTGTGTCACCTCACTTTGAATAATGGGTTTAAGCTTAATCCAGGATAATATAAGCAGTGCTAGCTCACTGTCATTTCTTAAAATTTAGTAATATTCCATTGTGAACATATACCAAATTTTAACAATCCACTCATGAATTGACAGGCACTTGGGTTGTTTCCATGACCTAGCAATAGTAAATTGTGCTGCCATAAATATTCGGGTGCAGATGTCTTCATATTAGAATGTCTTATGTTCTTTTGGGTAGATGCCCAATAATGGTAGCACAGACATTTTAACAATGTTGATTTTACCAGTCCATGAGCATAATATGTTTTCCCATTTGTTTACATCCTCTGTGATTTCCTTCCTCCGTGCTTCATGGTTCTCCCTGTAGAGGTCTTTCCCCTCCTTGATTAAATATATTTCTAGGGATTTTTGTTGTTGTTGTTGCTATTGTGAAAGGTTTTGAGTCTTTGATTTGATTCTCAGTTTGACTGTTGTTGGTGTATAGGAACACTACTGATTTGTGTACATTGATTTTGTAACCTGAGACTTTGCTGAATTTATTTATCAATTCCAGGAGTCTCTTGGCAGAATCTTTGGGGATTTCTAGATATAAGAAAATATCATCAGCAAAGAGTTACAGTTTGACTTCTTATTTCCCCATTTGGATTCCCTTAATTTCCTTCTCTTGCTTGATTGCTCTGGCTAGAACTTCCAGCACTATGTTGAACAGAAGTGGTAACAATGGACAACCTTGTCTAGTTCCAGTTCTAAGCAGGAATGCTTTCAATTTTTCCCCATTCAGTATAATATTGGCTGTGGAATAAAAAAGGAGCTATTACAACTGATGCCACAAAAATATAAAATATCATTTGTGAATTCTTTAAAAATCTCTATACACATAAACTTGAAAACATTGAGGAAATGGATGAATTCTTGGAAATACAACAACCTCCCTAGGCTCAATCAAGATGAAATAGAACTCCTGAACACACCAATATCAAGTAACAAAATTGAAGCAGCAATAATAAATCTCCCCACAAAAAAGTCCCAGACCAGAAGTTTCACAGCCAAATTTTACCAGATTTACAAAGAAGAACCAATAACTATATTACAGAAATTATTTCATAACATAGAGAAGGAAGGAATCCTCCCCAACTCATTCTACAAAGCCAATATCACCTTGATACCAAAGCCAGGAAAGGACATAACAAAAAAGAAAACTACAGACCAATATCCCTTATGAGTATAGATGCAAAAATTCTCAATAAAATTGTAGCAAACCAAATTCAGCTGCACATTAAAAAAATAATCCACCACAATCACATGGGCTTCATCCCAGAAATACAAGCATTGTTCAACATATGCAAACCTATAAGTGTGATTTACCACATAAATAGAAGCAAAAACAAAGACCATATGATCTTCTCTGTAGATGCAGAAAAAGCATTTAACAAAATTCAGCAAACTTTTATGCTAAGAACTCGATAAAATAGGCTTAGATGGAACATAAGTCAATATTATAAAAGTCATAGAGGATAAATACTCATTCTTTCTGAGTGAAAATCCCTACCATTTAAAAAATTCAGTTTGAAGGTGTATTTTTTAATTTTATTTTTATTTTAGAGATCCACAGTAGAATTTGCTAACTAAATTTGTTAGCTGCACAGTACTTTGTTTTATGTTTGCCTAACATCCATCCACTAGCTAATGTATTCCAATGACTGACAAATAAGTAGATAATGATTCTGCTTTTCCTAATGGTTCATTTACTGGAACACAGACATTGAGTTAGGCCAGTCTAGCATTTTCTTAAGATTACTGCCACTATGTGTAGTAATCTTTTGGTTCTCAGCTTCCTAAGATTTTCACTGAAGTTCTTCCATTATACTTGAATGTCATCATCTTATTGTTTTAACTATTTTCTTTATAATGTCTTTTAACTTGTTTATCTCAGGCTAATACTATTTTTTTCATTTCATATCTATTTTCTTTTATATATTACTGAGAAAAATAATCTGAATGCATTGGTAGCTATTAAAGATAAGTTATGCTTAACTTTAAAGCTGATGTCTTCAAAATATAGTTATTTTCTATATCTTCCTCCAACTATCCTCACCCTCAATAATATGGGTTTTGTGAGCCTCATTGCCTACATTTCATAACTGTAAATGGACTGCCTGACTTTGTAATAATTTTATTCCTTCATTTATTAATTCATTTATTTATCTTTTAACAAATAGTAATTGAGCACCCACTATGTCCTCTGCATGTGCCTGATGCTTGATGTACACTAGCAAGCAAGAAAGTCATTGACCTAGATTGGTTATCTTATATCTTCCCTTATTCTTTCATGGTGACCATGATAGTCTCTCTCTCTCTTTTTTTTTTAATACTTTAAAGAGGTTTATTCTGAGCTGAATATGTGCAACCATGGCTCAGAGAGCCACTCCCAAGAAGCCTTGAGCAAGTGGTCTCATCTTGTTTGGGTTACAGTTTGGTTTTATACATTTCAGGAAGACAGAAATTACACATAAAGTCATAAACCAATACATGGAAAGTGTAGATTGGTTTGGCCCGAAAAGGTAGGACATCTTGAAGCAGGGAATTATAGGTTATAGGTGGGTTTAAAGATTCTTTGGTTTATAATTGATTAAAGAAATGAAGCTTTGTTTAAAGGCTTGGAATGTTTTAAGTTAAGATGAGGAAGT
>CAUYRT010088631.1:0-69036 GCA_963574885.1 Lepilemur ruficaudatus
CTGATGCCACGGCACTCTAGCCCGGGCAACAGAGTGAGACTCTGTCTCAAAAAAAAAAAAAAAAAAAAAAAACGTGTCGCACTGGGTTGCGCGGGGTAGAGTGCCGTGGCGTCAGCCTAGCTCACAGCAACCTCAAACTCCTGGGCTCAAGTGATCCTCCTGCGTCAGCCTCCTGAGTAGCTGGGACTACAGGCACACGCCACCATGCCTGGCTAATTTTTTCTACATATATTTTTGGTTGGCCAATTAATTTATTTCTATTTTTAGTAGAGACGGGGGTCTCGCTCTTGCTCAGGCTGGTTTTGAACTCCTGACCTTGAGCGATCCTCCCACCTCAGCCTCCCAGAGTGCTAGGATTACAGGCGTAAGCCACTGTGCCTGGTCTCTACAGGCTTTCTTGAGGCCCCTCTGAAGCCTGGCGGGCATCCCCCACTCTGGCTCGGTATGACTCGCCCTGTTCCAGGACCCTCTTGGGAGCACAGCTGCAAGGGAGAGCTACAGGGGGCAGCAACAGGCCCAACTGGGGTATCCTCCCTTGAGTACCATGCAGTGGCAGAGGGTGGGCCCACCTCACCTGAGGGTTGCTGGTGTTGGAGGTGTCATCCCCGCTAACGGTGGGCTCCGGGAGGCTGCCATCCTCCAGCACGTTGGAGAGACTGGAGCTGTGGCGGCCATGGGCAGCAGGGAAGGGCCGCGGACCATCCAGTGGGGAAGGTGTGCCAGGCTGGCTAGCTGGAGTCAGAGTCCCACTGCTGCTGCCGCCACTAGCAGTATAGCCTGAGCCCACGCTGGCCCGTTCCAGGCCCAAGTCAAAGGGCGAGCAGAACGGAGAGAGGGCATGGTAAAAGGCTTCAGGGGGGCAGGAAACCCCTGAGGGCAGGAAAACATCTGAAGGCTCGGCAGGTGACTCAGTGGGTGGCTTGGGCAGAGCTGGCTCTGGGGAGGTGGGTAGTTCTGGAGCAAAGGGTGGGGGACTGCCAGCCGTGGCCGCCTCCAGAACATACAGCCGGGTCAGGACATCCTGCCAGCCAGCTTGCTGGGCCAGTAGCCGTACTACATCTGAGAGTCTGTAGATGAGGTGGAAGAGCTGTGGGCCAGGACACAGCAAGTAAGGGACGCATCGGACCGCCTGTCCCCAGACCCCACTCCTGGGGCCTTTGCAGGGGAGGCCTCCAGAGACCTCTCGTCACAGACAGGCAGAGTGAAGTCCAGAGGGCAGAAGCTGCACCTGTTCCCCAAAGCTTTCATCTCTCCCACTCACCTGGCGACAGATGTCCAGGCGAACACTGAGGTCAGCCTGGAGGGACAGCTGTACCACAGCCAGCAGATCTGAGAGGTTCAGGCGGTCTGGGAGGATGGGTAAAGGGGCCTGAGGGACTGGCCCCCATGGAAAGGGCTCAGCGCTGGCCCCTGTGCCAACACCACCTTCCCTCTTCCCACCTGCCCCGTTTTCCTGACATGTCACTCCCCTCAACCAGGTCGTACCTGCCCCCAGGAACAGCTTGTAGAGGCCCTGGCAGAGCTGGGGGGAAACAGTGCCCTCAGGCAGGCAGGCAACGAGACCCTGAAGACCATAGTCCGGCAGCCGGAGCCGCTGACGGCCCCAGTCAGATAATCGCTCGTTCTGCTGCAGTCTGCGCAGGATCTGCATGGGGATCGTTGGGGGATTATCATCATGGGGAAGGAGTCACTGTAGGAGGGGAAGTCACCACGCAGCTGTGTGGCTTGGGGAAAGGCCTATGAAGGCAGCTTTATCCACTGGCCCAAGGCCTGCGCCTCCCTGGACCCCAGGCAGGGGCCCCAGCAAATGGGATGCTGGGGGCGGAGGTGGGCTGCGTGTACCTTGCAGACTCGGTCATGCAGCAGAGGCAGCGATCGTGGCCGCACCAGCAGTGCCAGCAGCACTTCGAGGTTCCCCGAGTCCACCAGAAAGACAGCCAAGGACTCCTGTGCCGAGGAGCCCTGCAGCAGTGCCAGCAGCAGGTCCAGCACACCCACCACCTGGGAGTGCAGAGTCTCACACTGGGCTGGGCCCCCATGGTCCACACACCCCTCACACAAGCCTCACCCTCGCCAATGCCAGCTTACCTGGCCATCATCCCCTGTGGCCGCCAGAAAGCTCAGCACGACCTGTGCGACCTGCACGTCATCCCCTGAGAGGCTCCGCACCAGAAACTCCCGAGCCAGGGCCAGGAGGGACGTCTGCATTGTGCGCAGGTCGTCAGCGGCCAGGGGGTGCTCCCGCTGTGGGCTGGCAGGTCCAGCGTGCACACCCAGCCAGGCCCAGAAGAACGGAGGGGACAAAAATCAGGGAGAGTGGGCAAGGGAGCCGGGGGAGCACACTGTCCTGTCCCTAAAGCCAGAAGCCATTGTGTCAGCCCCCATTGCCCATCTGGCCCCACTGGCCTCACCTGTAGTGGGTACGCAGGGCATCGAGGATGAACTGGACCCCATACTTCTTCCACAGCCTCTGTCTGTGCTCACGGACCACGCTGGACATGTACTGGATGTGGCCTGAGTGGCATCAGCAGAGGGCTCAGGCCACTGGGCTGAGCTGGGCCCATCAGATGCTCCAGGACAAGGCCATGGGCCGGTCAGACTTTCCAGGGCAGGGCCATATGTGCCTCACACACCCCAGGGCAGAGCTGGATTCCTATCACAGACATCCCTCGGATCTCCCAGAGCAAGGTTGTAACTTCTCAGCCCACACCTGCCCTGAGGCTGGCCCCTTACCCAGGTATCCCCATACCTACCGAGGCGCACAGCAAAGTCACTGAAGGTCCAGAGGTGAAAGTTGAAGAGCAGATGCTGGTAGAGCAGGTACAGGAGGGGCTTGTTGCTCTCGGCTGCCACCTGCTCCATCAGCAGCTGGGCAGATATGAGCACGTTCATGTCCATGGCCCAGCTGGGAACCTGGGGTGGGAGGAGAAGTGGGGCTGAGATGACAGGCACCACCTGTCTGCTGTCCGAGCCTCTCAGCTTCTGGCCTTGCCCGCACAGCCATGATAGACACACACATGGCCACCTGCCTGCTCAAAACCCTTCCGTGTCTCCTGCTGTCTCTGAAGTGCAGGTCCCCTGCCCCAGCCTATGCTGGCCCTTTCCCCAGATCCTCTCAGCTGAACCCTGCCCAGCCTTTCAAGTCTCCAAGCAAGTGCCACCTCTCCCAAGAGCTCCCCCCTGACTGGCAGAGCAGCAGGTTCCCCCACCCGGCCCCTCAACCAGACGGGCAGACACCCCCCCATGCCCGCACCTGCCCCCGCAGGCCCCACCTTTTGCAGCAGGGCCCCGATGATGGCAGGCCCCTGGCACTGCACCAGGCTGTCCTGGTTCACCGTGTGGCCCTGCAGGAAGTTCCGCAGCATCAGCAGAAAGGCAGCCACTGCGTTCCTCTCCATGCGCTCCTCTGCCGGAAGGCCAGAGACGAGTTTCAGGGGCCTGCCGTGGCCACGAGACCTCAAGCACTCCAACCCTCTCATGCCAAGATTCCCTCCCTGCAACTGGGCACCAGGGACACTTACCTGAAGACTTGCCCAGGGGGAGAAGTAGGCGCTGGGTGTTGTGGCCAGAGGTCAATTCAGGCCCCACGAGATCATGTGTTTCAGCCGGGCCTGCCTCAGCCTCTTGGGGCTGCACTGCCACTCGGTCCAGCAGAGGCATCAGGGCACCCATGCCCCCCACACAGTTCACTACATCCTGGGGACCAGGGGATGGTGAGGGGGTGCCACCCAGCCAGTTTCCTTCCCCACACCACCCAGCAGCCCACCCAGCCTGGGAACCTGATGCAGGGGAGTTTCGCTATCTTGCGGTGGACTCCCAAGACCCTCCCAGGGTGCTCCCCCCTCTGCACGTGTGCCCCATGCTCATGCCTCCACATACCGCTCACATGTGCACACGCACCTTCACGTCCCAGGTCTCCACCCTGTGTCCTGTCAGGCGGCCATCCAGCCCGTGGCTGGGGGACAGGTCCAGGCAGATGTTGTTCTTACAGGCCTGGGGTAGGGGAGCGAGTGGGCAGCAAGGTCGGATGGAGGAGCGGGAAGCGGACAGAGCGTGGGAGCCAGGGCAGCAGCACGGTTGCCCCCACCCCACCCCCACCCCTCAGTACCTGCGGGGAGTAATGCAGAAGCAGCTTGCCGCTGAGCTCGTGCAGCTCGCCCTCGGGCTTGAAGGGTGCCGTCTCATTGGGCCCTGAGGGTGGGCAGGGGCCTCAGGCTTACTGGGCCCCTGGCTGCACCCCATCCAGAGTCTGTCTCTTCCCTGCCTGACCAAACAGACCCCCAGAGACACCTTCTCTGCCCCGAACCCTTAGTTTCTGGCCTGAATGCTTCATCAGGCCCAGCCCCCAGGTCTTGGGATGATGGGCTGGGGCAGGGCAGAAGGTGCCGCATACCCAGGGTGCACAGGGTCCGCATAGCTGCTGCCTGCAGGGCTTCATGGAAGATGGCCACAGCCCCAAGCTCGCCCTCCAGAGACGTGGGGCTGCCCCACCGAGTGTCCTGTGTGCCTGCAAGGGTGGAGCTGATGCTGCCCTCCTGCAGGGGGGCCGCCAGCCCAGACGCCCAGCCAAGGCCTGTGGAGGCTGGGACCGACTGGGAGCGGGTGAGGGAGGGGTGAGTGTGAGCCAGGGCGGCGGGGACTGGTGGCGTGGGCAGCCCCGTGGTGGTGGTGGTTGTGCGATGCCCAGCAGAGCCAATACAGCAGGAGGAGAAAGGCTGTGGGGGCCAGGGTGGGGGAGCAGTCAGGTCGCAGCAAAGCCTGAGGCTCCACCGACATCCAGTTCCTCGAAGTGACCTCCGAGGCTGCACGGACCCCAGAGGCTGAAGAGACCTACAGAGGCTTCAGACCTCCCCAACCATGTTCCAAGTCCCCCTCCTCCCCCAGCCCAAGGCCTCCCCAAACCCTGCTTGGCACACCTCATTGAGGGAGGGGCAGCGAAGGGGTGCTGTCTTGACCAGATGGCCATCTTTGTAGACGTGGACCAGGTTCTGGCTGAAGGGCCGGCGCCCAGGCACATGGACGATAGCCACACAGTGCTAGAACGGAAGCCACAGATCAGGCCACACTTGGGACTTGGCAGCCCCTTCCACTGGGCCACGTGAGAAGGATGGGGGCTCACCCAGGCAGAGTCGGCAAAGGACACTTCGGGCAAGCTCATGGTCAAGTACTCCTTCCGTGTGCACACAGCCACCACCAGGGTCCCCGCCGCCGTGAAGAAGGCCTCAAACCCTGAGCCGCTGCTGGTAAAGAAGCTGGGGGCAGGCAAGCCAGTTATGCTGCCTGTCCCTGCTCTCCCTGGCAGGAGGGCCCTGGCTTCTGGCAGTGACCCACCTGTATAGCTGCTTTCGCTGGAGTGGCCGGGTGGGGGCTGGGGCAAGCACAGCATCCGTGGGGTGCAGACAGAGCCAGGCATGGAAGGTGAAGCCAGGTCCTGGCCACCGCTGCACAGGGGGCACCATGATACCCGCCATGCTGGGTGTGAGGTCAAAGTAGCGCAGGGCACGTGCAGGACCCTGGTGCCTGGCCATGCCTGACAATGCGCGGATGATAGCACCTGCGTGTCGTGCCTTCCCAGCCTCGGCTCCGCCTGGCCCGGAGTCCAGCCCTGGTGGGGGGCGCAGCAAGCGACGCAGCTCCAAGGGCCTTAATGACACGCGGCCCAGCGCTTGCAGCAGTGCCAACAACTGCTCCTGGCAACGGGCCCCCAGGGATACCCCCATGCTGAGTGTCTCCAATAGGCAGCCCACCAGGCCCGCCTGCACACAGGTGGCACGGCTGGCAGGGCAGCTGTCACAGAGCCACCGGAGGCGTTGCGCTAGGAAGAGCCGCAGCTCGGCTGTGGGCAGTGCTGGTAGCCACTGCGTCAGCACCAGCACTGGCTGCTCGTTGCAGATTGGTGGGGGTGGGCATGTGCTGTGGTCACCCTCCACAGCCTGTGGGTGGAAAGAATGATAGTCCCTGGTCAACTGTGGCACCCTGCCAACAGGGGAACTTCCTGTCCTCATTTACTTGCCTACAGCAGGAGAGAGCAACATGGGCCACCCCATCCTGCCCACAGGTTGTATGTAAGGCTCAGAGGGGCACTGGTGACTGTCACTACTACTAAGAACCCTTCAGCACTGGTAACCCCCGAGCCTCAGTTGTCAGTGTGGGTTGGCCTCACCCAACTGCGTGTTCCTAGGATGCCCCTAGGGCTTGCTAATGTTCAGTGGCCTCTAAGGCCCCACATCGTCCAGAATCCTCACCCCAGTGGCACTGACATGAATGGCCAGGCCACAGGTCACACTACACACTGGCCACAGTCAGCACAGTCCCCCCAGGGTGGAGAGCCCACCATCTGTGGCAACCCTGACTCAGTCCCAGCTGCCTCTGGGACCTGGTCCCCAGCTCCTGCCCTCACCATGTTGAGTAGCTCTTGTAACAGCCGATGGGTGGGAGGACCATGGCTCTGCAGAACCTCCTGCAGGTGAGGGTAGCCGATGCGTTCCTTAAATACCTCCTGTGTAAGGCAGCGTGCGAAATAAATGAGCACCATTCCCACGGGAACCTGGAAGGGCCATGCCTCTGTGCCACCGTGCTGGCAGGGGTGGGGGTACAGAGGAATTGGGGCATGGGTCTACCTCGGAAGGTTGCAGATGATGGTCAGCCCACAAGTATCCCTCCCCCATCCAGCCCTGACCTAGGACATCCAGTTCCCAAGGACAGATTGGTGACCACACCCACCCAGTGTGCTGAGCTATGCCCAAGTGGGTAGGACGGTCATCTCCTCAGCTCACTTGCTTTGCTCCAGGAGCAGGATTCTTATGGCCACCAGCCAGGCCCATCCTTGGGACATGTAGTCAATTTAACTCCATCCCACACCCCCACTGCAGCCGGGGTGCAGCGTTCTCACCTTGGCCGGCGGGGAGCCGCTCATGATGCAGGTCAACACCCGCACTACGTGGACTGCAATGGCATCTGCGTCTTGGTCCAGAACCTTGGGGTGGGGAGGGGCAGTCAGGAGAGGCGGGGGACAGGGTATCACAGCCGGCAGCACCCTTCAGTAAAAGAGGTGCAGGGCCACGCATCCCAAGGCACATGGCTTGTGCTGGATTAGCTGCCCTGTCAGGGAACCAGGCCCTCTACTCCTTGCCCCAACTGCTATGACCTTACCCTGAATCCAGGGCCCTTTCAGAGCGGCTTGGCAAGAACCACTCTGACAAAGAGGCCTGGAAAGAAACCCAGACTGGGACGGGCCTCACTGGGACAGATCAACAGTGGACACTCCTGCTATACCCCCCACTCCCTGCTTATCTGGTGTACTTAGGGCCCCATCCCCCACCCATCCACACCGAAGCTAGACACATGTGTACAGACAGGCCAGCAAGTGCCCCATCACCCACAGACATTGACAGGGGGTCAGGGATTTAGGAACAGTCAATCATGGGATATTCGAACCAGAAGAACCTTCGAGACCTTTAAGTCCTACCCTGCCACATGTCCCCTAGATCCACGAGGGGACACTGAGGTTTAGCCGGGCTGAACCTGACAGCCACAGGCACCCTGCTCACTCCCCCTGCCCCACCCTGAGGGGCTGAGGGCTTAAGGAGGTTGTCAGCAGGTGCTAGACCATATTTTGGCCCCAGGGGGCCTTCAGTCCCAGCTCTGCCTGACTCCCCAAGTGACCTCAGGCAACTTTCTTCCCTTCTCCAGGCCTCGGTTTTCTCATCTGAAAAACAAAGGGGCATCACCTTGCCCTGCCTGCTTTGTGGGTGAATGGACGTGCAGGCTCTTGGGAAATGAGCATGTGCAGGGGACACCTGGGGCTGCTCATGAAGACAAGCCAGGGTAAGGGCTCTGCAGGTTGGGGCCGGGTGTTGAGCCACCAAAAAGGGTGCCCCATGCAGAGCCCCCAGCTGGCACCCTGTGGCCTCCTCCAGCCCTGTGCAAGGTGGAGACAGGGGGCACATCATGAGGGGCTGGGGACTCCCAGCAACCTGCTTAGAGTGGGCACAGGAAAGAAGTGGCCCCATGTGGGAGACCCCTCCTCTGTGAGTAACTGCAGCCAAATTCCTGAGTATCTGGGCTTTTGTTTCCCCTTCTGAGAAAGGGGGGTGGGTGGCTGAGAGTTTCGAAGGTTCCTTCCAGCTCGGCGCAGCCAAACCCCAGCTCCCGATACTACCACCAGGCAGGGCATAGACCACCTCCTGCCCTGTTCCTTAGGATGGGGACTTGGAAAGCGGGTGAGACAGCATGGGGGACCCACGCCCATTGCTAGGCCACATCAGGCCTGACATACACCTGCTATAGTACAGGAAAGGCTCAAAGAGGGAGTCCCACGGGTGGGTGCCCAGGGAGGTGGGTGCCTGAGCTGGTCAGGATGGTACCTTCTGGACATCGGGCTCTGTCAGTAACCGGGTAGCCAGGTCACTGTCCCCCTCAGGGGGCGCCCGGGCCTGCAGGTACAGCTGTGGGGAAGGCGGAGGGCACAGGGTGAAGGAGGCAAAGAAGAGAGGGGAGGAAGATGGGGGAGGACGGGGTTAGAGCAGGACCAGGGGCAGCTGCCAGGGCTCTGCCCCAGAGGGAAGAGCACCCCCACTAGGCCACTAGGCACTAGGGAAGAACAGGGTGCTGAGCCGCCCATGCCCTGCTCAGATGGGCAGTTGTGGCAGATGAGTGGGTGGAGTGGGCGCTGCGTCTGAAGCAGCTGAGCCCTCCTCCAGCCCCTGTACTTGGGGTCAAGGAAAGGGAAACCGGGGGCCAGGAAAGGTTGCTTCCTTCCATAACAAACCCCCTCCTGTGGGGTACAGAGCCGTCCCTATAGGGGCCCCAGGGGGACAAGCCCTTGTTCCTAAGCCAGGCCCTCCCACTGAACCGCAGAACAACCCGCCAGCTGCAGCCCCCTCCCACCCCTGCCTGGTCTAGCCTGTTGTTGCTCAGCAGCAACTCGGCACCTACACGTGGCTCCCCCAGGCTCTGGTTCCAGGCGCAGCACCCTCAGCTTGGACCCCACCCACCTTGCTGTTCTGAATGAGGCGAGTGAGGTGTTCAAAGCAATTGTTGCTGAGGAAGGTGGCTTGCAGCACTGGCCGGTCCTCACATGCCAGCATCATGGGGATGGCGTCTGTGGAAAGGTCAGTGGTCAGGCCCTGCCCAGTCCCCTCCAGACAGCCTTTAAAACCTCCTTTCCCACGCTGCCCAGTCCAGCCTCTTCATCATCACTTGGGCCTTCCCCTTGTGGTACCCCTCCCCATACCCACCTAACATGCTGACCCGCAGGGTCACAAGGGCCTCTTCAGAGCCTGGGCTCGCACCAGCTGGCCAGTCGGCATTAAGGACGCGGAAGTAGCCCTCAAGCAGGGCACGAAGCTCTGGCCCTCGGGGGGGTGCACGGCTGGCATGCAGGACATGCACCACACCCACTAGTGCCTCCAGTGCCAACGGCACCAGGCGGGGGTCCTGGGTTGGCACATGGCCCCAGGCCCGCACCACACCCAGCAGGCCCTGCACAGAGCCATCGCTCACAGCCATCTGCCCGTTCTCCTGCAGGTGTGACAGAGACAGGTAGTGGGCAAGAGGCTCACCCAGCAGAGGGACCCCGAGACGGCCACCCTCTGGCCCACAGGCTCAGCTCCCAGCCTACCTTTCCCCCTGCGAGGACTGCGCCAAAGAGATGGATGAGACGCAACAGCAGCATGGGAGGCAAGCGATCTGCATCCTGCAGGCTCTCTGGGTAGGGGGGTGGTGGGCAGAGGAGAGCAGAACAATGTCACCAAGGTTGCAGGGCTGTGGACCCAGGGGACTGCACAAAAGGTGAGTGCCCTGGGGTGGAGGGGAGAGGAAGCTGGGCCAAGTAAAAGACCCAATCTGAGGGAGAAGACCTGGCTCTCCTGGGGTGCGTCTAAGAAGTCATGGCTCTATTCTAGGGGGTCTGAAAGGGACACACCCTTCTTTAATGGTCTTGTGGGAGCATGGCCCTGCCCTGAGAGCCGAGCCAGTTCCGCACATCCTTAAGCCTCAAAGTGGGGGCTCCCGCATGAGCACATCCCTGCTCCGCTCTCCATGGCGACCGAGGGTGTCGTTTCTCAGATGCAAATCTCCTGCTCCCTCTGTCCTTGTGACAGTTAGAGCTTCTCATGCCCTACTCTCGGGACCCTGCTGTATCTGCTATACCGATGTCCCCCTCCCCCCAGTGCCCTCACTGGGGACTTCTAGGGGCTTTCACAGTCTTGTATGTGGGAAGGCCACCTGGCACTGCTCCAGCAAAGCTGGACAGGATGCCAGGCCACGGACTGAAGCCCAGAGAGCAGAAGGGACCTGCCTAGGGTCACACGGGTGGGGGAGGGCTGGCATGGGGTTGGGGAGGCCTCCCTGGGGATGGGGCTTTTGAGGTGAGGCCTGAGAAGGCAGTTGGCCCATGAAGGGACAGGACACAGCATGGGCAAAGACCCCGGAAGGGCTAAGCAGTAGCGCTCAGGGGACGACAGGCTAGGCAAGCATGTGGGGCTGGAGAGAAGGCTGTGGGGAGGAGTGGGATTTGATCTTGAGGGTGTCAGGCCATCATGGATGGATTTACAACGGGAGGAACGAAATCCAGTTTGTTTCAAGAAGAGCACCCGGGCCATAGGTGAAGGGGGGCAGGGAGCTCCCCCCTAGAGCTGCTGCCTCCCCTCCAGATCCAGGCCCACAGCTCCCCAGGGCACCACAGAGGCACTTCATATCCCAACAGACCATCACCTTCCCACCGCCCTGCCTGCCCCTGTGCAGGCCACATCCCGCCCTGAGGCCATCTCAAGTCCTGGCCAATCTCCCACCAGTGAGAAGAGAGAGAGGCGACCCAGGAGAGCACGGTCACCAGGGAGAACAGGTGGCCAGAGGTGTCCTGGGCACTAGCTCCTCTGGGAGTAAGGGAACAGGAGGTGGAAACCCTGGGGTACCCCATCTCCAGGAGTGGTGGAGCCTGGGTGGAAACTACAGGGACAAAGGGATTGGAACAGGGAGTTTTCAGGTGGTCTAGATCAGAGCAGGGTACAAGTGGCTGGGAGGATCCAGGAGATGGGAGGGAAGGAGGAGGGCAGGTCAACCCCACTCTTCACCTGGCGGGGGCCCTCACTCCAGCCCAGGAAAGAAATTACTCATTTTACCCAGATTCGCCCTTTTTCTTCTCTCTGTCCCTAAACTCCTGCTCAGCCTCTGGAGGCCCCCTCAAACACTGATGGCTGTCCTAGCCCCGCCTGCAGCGCCACTATGCTATGTACGGGATCAGGAAACTGAAGGACGGGGCTAGGTTTGGGGGTGGGACCCGGTGGAGCGGGGGGGGGGGGGGGGGGGGGGCGGCCGGGGGGCGGGGGCGGCGGCGGCCCCCCCCCCCCCTGACCTTGGAAGAAGGTGCTGAATTCACAGGGAAAAGCAGCAGGAGTGAACTTGTATTTGCTCTTCTCTTTGGAGCTGATGACTTCCCTGGGGGGAAGGGAAGGGGACTCACAGGCCAGGCACATGAGCCCAGCTCTCAACCCCCCTCAGTCCCCTCCACACCTCTGCCATAGACCAAGCCCCCATCCTCTCTCCAGCCTCCTCTGGGTCTCACCCACTGTGCTGGCGCCGCCAGGTCTGGTAGGGGTCAAAGAGGCCCTCACAGAGGAGTAGGGAATGTAGGGCCACATTCTCCAGCTGGGTCCCACGGCCCTCCTGTGGTGGTGGCTGTCCTTTCAGCTATAGGTGTGGGGAGAGAGGGTGGGGGGTTAGCCCAGCCATGACTCCTGTCTGCCTCTCATCATCCACCCCAGCCCCCTCCAGGCCACCTCACCTCCGCCACCAACCCAGTCAGCAGAGCCAGCACTCGGGGCACTAGCACTTGGCCCCAGCCTGCTTCTACATTCTCCAGGTTCCTGGGGGAGCAAATGATGGGAGAGGTTACAATAATTTGTCGTGCCCCCAACTCCCTTGGGCCCACAGCTGCAGGCCCCTGCCCGTGGAGGGGACAACAGGGATCACCTGCAGAGAATGATGAAGAGCTTGAGCAGCAGCAGGGCTTGCTCCAGGTCCGCCCCGTCCAGCTGCTCGGCCAGGACATGCAGTGCATCCAGTGGCAGCACCGGTACCTCTGCACCTGACTCCTCTGGCCTGCAGGGAGGGGAGTCACTGGGGTGCTAAGGACCCCCCAATCTCCCTGCCCTGGCCCTGTCCCTGCCCAGACCTAGCCTCACCTTCGTGGCTCTAGGGAGGACAGCGAGATGGTCTTCTCAAAGGCACCTACAAAGGCCTTCAGCCACTGCTGCAGGTAGCCCAGGTCCTTCTGCAGGCAAAGGAGTTCAACGGAATGGTGGGGGGGCAGCAGGGATACAGCAAATAGGGGAGGGACAAGGGGGTGTAGACAGAGGTGTGAAGTGAATGCAGGTAGGCACAGGGCATGTACAGGGGTTAGAAGCAGACCAGTGCTGGGAGGGAGGACAAGAACTTGGGAGGTCAGCATTAGAGGACTCCAGTACATCCAGGCCCCGCTCTGCTTCTCTCAGCCTCCTAGACTCTGCTCCCACCTCTAATGCTTGTGACCCAGGCAGGCCAGACACTGCCAGGGGAGGGGCCTAAGTGGGGTGTGGTTGTGGCCCACAGTGGTGCTGGGGCTGCAGGAGGTCTCCCACACAGCAGCAGGCCCCTACCCAAAGTTTTGGGCTGGGTCCTCCTCTGCCACCTCCTCCCAGCTCAGGGGCCACCACCTCCAGGAAACCTTCCTTGACTGTGGACGCCAGGACGCATGTGCACCACTGGACAGGCTGACCCAGACGCACGCACATCCCGCCCCCACAACGTACAGGTGGCAGAACGCCCTGCCCTTACCCTGGGGAATCTCCACCCGCCCTCGCTAGTTACCTGGACCCCAGGCCCCAGAGCAGGTTCCATGGGCAAGAGGGGTAGCGGCCGAACCCAGGTCTGGGCGCCACCAGGGAAACTTTGGTGTGAACGGGAAATGTCTCCTCCCGCCCCAGGCTGGGGCAGGAAGCGCAGAGTCACGGTGGGGGAGGGGGGCCGCTTCCTCCCGGCAGACCGCAGGGATGTGGGGGGGCAGGGGCACCCTGGGCCCAGCGAGACAGGCTGCGAGGGACCTGTCCTGATGCTGGGGGTGGAGTGTGAAGCATAGAGGGTGGGGCCACCCTACCGTGGGTGGGGCTTGTGGATGGGCTCTGGCCTGTAGGTCAGGGACTAGTTTTACACGCATGAGGTCTGGGCCTGTAGGAGCTCCCATCTAGGAGGGGGTTCTGCTCCCTGCTGCTGTAGCACTTTTCATTCAAGGCACCCACAGGTCCCTAACCTGGGTCCAAGGCCTCAGGACCAGGGGATGATGTGGAACACCCACCCATACCTTTGCCCAGCACCCCATGTCCCGGCCCCCCCCCCCACTTGGACCCTGCAGTGTTCTTTGCTCAGGGACACAGCTGAGTAAGTCCTAGACTAGCTCTAATCTTTCTAACCTCTAAGCCCCTCCCAGGGCACAGGTTGGGGAGGGTTGTGACCTATACCTGAGCTCCTCCTTATAGACCTCCCTCCTCCATGCTGGCCCTACCTGGAGCTTCCAACCAGTTGAGCCTAAAGGCAATTTTCTTTCTCAGAGTCAGAGAGGTGGGGCAGGGACTAAAGTGGAGAAGGATGAAGAGACAAGGGATACATTATGGTCAGCACTCAGCAGGCCTGAGGCTGCTCCCCAGGGGCCATGGACCTCATACCCAAGAACTATCTTTGGATGAAGCTAATTTTTGCAGCCTGAGGGCCCCAGACCCCAGGGCCAGGTCTGAATGGCTCCAGGGAAGGAGGCCTGACCCCAACAGACCTGGGCCAGACCCACAAAAAACCCAGGCAAAGCAGCTGTCCACCCTGTGTTTGGGGACTTTCCTTGTGCATTTTGGTACAAATCTGAAGCCCAGGCAGCTCAGAGAGGGGCTGAGGCCACCAAGGCACAAGCCTATACCCCTGTGACTTTTTGTCAGTTAGTTATGTTTGTGGACCCCTCCATGCTCTGGCAGCCTCTGCAGCAAGCAGCAAGGAGACCAAAATGCCTAGACCCTGAGACAGCAGGGGAGGCTGGGGCTCCTGCTCCCTTTCTCCTGACCCCTCCCATTACAGATGGGGAAATGGGAGGCTCCAGAGGGGATGCCCCATCCAGTACCTTCAGCTGTTCCTTTGAGGGTGTGAAAGCCAGATTTTGTTCTAGGCCAGGACCACTCATGGTTGCTAGCCAGCCAGCCCACCTGACCACGTGACCCCTGACCTCTACCTCAGTGGCCCCACAGACCCATCTGCTGTCAAAAGTGTCTTCAACACTGTCTTCTCATCTCCTACCCAGTCAAGCTACTCATCTCTCACCCAAAATGTGGGTCCTTCCTGCCAGCTGCAGCTCTGCTGAGCACCTGAAAGCCCAAGTTTGATCACACCCCCCTCCCCCTCCCCATTAAATGCTCAATTGCTGAGCTCGGCATTCCAGGCCCCTGGTCCAACCAGTGGCTGCTTCTCCAGCCTTTTCCCCTCCCTGTGATTCACATCCTCCTGTCCAGGCCTCTGCCCACCCCATGCCTACTGTGTCCTGTGACTTGGGCTTTTGGTACTTAAGCAGGAACCTCCCACCCTCCCATGGCCATCATCTGGATCAGCCCTGCCAAAACAGGGGTGGGTCCCTCAAATTCTGCACACTCCTGCTTTCTGTCCCCAGAACCACACCCTCAGCCTGTCCAGTCCTGCAAACTCTCAGTAGGTCTGGGGTCAGGGCTGGGGCAATCAAGGCAGCCTTCATGAGCTCTGGAGGGGGCATGGGGATCTCTAAAACACACCACTAGGCAGGGGGCGGGGTAGCTGCTGTCCTACCTTTCTAAGTCTCACCTTTTCTCCCTGGGACGCCTCAGGCCAGCTCTGACCTGGAGCCAGGGTAGTGAGGCTGTCGTATGCAGGGGTATGGGAGTCCCTGCAGGAGCCAGGGTCAGAAGACAGAGCAGGGCAGGGGAACAATAGCAAGATGGTAGTGCTGCATGTGAAGGAGTCCAGAGCCCAGAAGGTGTGGCTGTGGTGCTCGGGCTCCCCATCGCCTCTTGGAGCCTCCACCCCAGTCAGGCCCTTCCTGCCTTCCCAGCTCTGAGCAGGAACTTGAAGCAGGGCCCCCTGCCCCCCCCCGCAAACCCAGCCCTCCCCGAGGGCAAGTCAGGACTGGCCATACCTGCCAAGCCCTCCCCAGGTAAGTGGTGCCAGGCAGGGGAAAATGCTGTGGGTATGGGGGAGCTTGGTGTCCCTGGGAAGAAAAGGTCTTGTTTCGAACTCCTGACCTTAAGTGATCCACCCGCCTTGGCCTCCCAAAGTGCTAGGATTACAGGCGTGGGCCATCGCGCCTGGCCGGAAGAGAGGGTCTTGTAGTCATCCCTGTAAAGACCCCAACTTATGCCCAACCAGCTGTGAGGCACTCAAGAGTGCCGTGGGTGAGGGGCTCCCAAGGGGTGGTTAGGCTCAAACGGTCCCAGAGTGAGAGGGCATAGAACTGCCACTGCCCTGGCACTGAGGTAACCTGGAGGGCTGAGGGCAGGTAGCTGTGGCATGGGAGGGGGAAGAGTCTGCCGGGGGGGAACAGGGACCGCTGAGCTGCCTGACACCATGCTGTCCCCAGACCCTGCTTGACCTGCCCGAAGCCCAGCACACAGTGGGGCTCCAGTAGACATCAGTCACCATCCCCGCCCGATCAGCCAGTCACCCATGCTATCACAAGCTTCCGTCTTTAGAGCAAGTCTACCTCCTCCAACATCCGAGGCCCTGCATCTCCAGCCTCCCCCCAAACCCACTGGATGCCGCAGCCCAAGGGCATTATTTGCTGCCCCACCCCCACAGGTCTGCACGTGGTTTGCTGTGCACGCTTCCTCTGCTGAAATGCCCCCCACCGGGGCTAGCACCTTTCCCAGCAACCCCCCGTCTGGTGCCTCAGAGGTTGGGGTTACCAATGGAATTGGTGGTTGAGGGCATGGGTTCTGAGTCCAGTCCCCCATTCAAACTCTTGGTAGCTTGTTACGTACCATTTAACCTCTTTAAAACCATCCCTTTGCTTAATGGTAAAAGCTCTCCAGCCACACCCACCCAATACCAAGTCAGGGTGAATGGGAGCTTCAAATCCAGGGGCGCTGCCTGCCCAAGCTCCTAGCATTCTAGGACAACACTCTCCAGCCCCCTCTGTGAGTGACAGGCAAGAGGCAGACCTTGGCTCATTGGCAGAGCTGAGGTCTCCTGGGCTGGCTGCCCCAGGCAGGGGAAATGGAGTTTGTTAATGGACTCCAGGGAAGAGCTAGGAGCAGGAAGGAAGAAAAGATCCCAGCTCAATAGTTGGTGACTCCCCTCAGTGCACACAGCAGTGCCTGCGTGGTGGTAAGCATCCCATCTCCAGGGACAGACATGCAAAAATGGGACAAGTTCGGGTAGGGTCTGTCCTCTCTCAAGCCTAGGGAGTCTTCCCACTCAGCATCATGAGGAGGAGGACAATGTCAAGCCAAAGGTGGCTTCTGGCTACATCATGAGGTCTAAAGGTCAGACTTGGAGGACCTTAGGCCATGGGATGAAGCAGGAAGATGGGGACTTTGCCAGAGGCAAGGACAACTGAGGATAGTGGTCTGAGTGCCAAGGCCAGTCTCTTCCTCTTACCTGGAGATGGGGTACTGGAAAGGGTGGGTGGACCTTCTGGTCTCAGTAACACCCCCCAGGGCTAATGATCCCCTTGTACTATCACTATGGAAACTGAGAATTTCCTTCCAGGGTCTCCACAGTAACTGACCCCATTTCCATGGGGACCCCATACTTTCCCGTCAGCTCCCCAGTTACTATAACAACTCCAGGGATTACCATCGCCCCCCCCCCTCCTGGGCTCTGTCCTAATCTCCTCATTACCTCAGTTGCTCCTGCCTCAGTTGTTTTGGTCACAGAGGCAGAGAGGAAGAAACCCCAGTTGTCCCTCTGAGGTGCTGACGGAGACCAAGCACCCAGGAGGCTGTTTCACCTTCCCTTTACCCATTGCAAGAAGGTAAACTGAGGCCCAGGAAGGAATATGACCCAGATAAGGTCCCAGGGGGTCTGGCCATGTTTCCATGAGGCAGTAGAGATCACTGGTCAGGGATAAGGGTTGTGGGGGAAGGGTGGGCAGAGCAAGGTCAACTCTGGCTCTGACCTAACCTCCCTAGAGGCCCTGTGAGTCCCTAATGGCTTAACTAGAGAGCTCAGCTTGTGCTCCCACTTGTAACCTGAGTGTTTGTCCTGCCCTGACCTTTGTGACTCAGAGTGCCTCTCAGCTCTTGGTACTCCCCCCAAGGTGCTCCCTTTCACTGGGGGCTGCTGAACAACATCACTCCACTGCTCCAGCCTGAAAGGGGGCCAGTCATTTGCATGCTATTTTACATTAACTTTTACATGCTGCCCAATCGCCAGCCTGTCAGGTGCTGTCCCTGTCCCCTTATTCTCTCATGCCCTTCCTATGCCTTCCCTGGGGGAGCTCTGGTGGGTTCTAAGTCCTCTGAATGTGCCCCCACCCTCTACCAGGCCTCCTTGGCTACCTCTGCCTCTCCCCCACTCCTGACAACTTGCTTCTTATATTTCCCACTGCCATGTGCTTGCTCCTGCTATTCCTGTCCCCTCAGCCATCAAGGCCCAAACTCAGCCTCCTCTGGGATGCCCTCCTGGATTGGTCACTACCATGGGGCCCATCTCCTCTACCCACTGAATATCCAATGAACACCTACTAAATTCTAGGTGTGACAGCCTTGGTAGGACCCTGCCTTAGTTTCCCCACCAGGGCCCTGAGGAACTCTGAGTGATGTCCAAGGGCACTTGGGCCCTTCCCTCCTCTCTCAGTAGCTACCCACAGCCCTCAACCACCATGTGACCCACAGTTGAGCAGGGTCCACAGGGGGAGGGTTGGGGGGTGTCTAAACCTGGGGTCTTTAAGGTGAGAGTAAGGGGAGGAAGGGGAGTGTGCCTCCCCCCACCCCCCCGTGTCCCCACCCAGACCCACAACTGGGGAAACAGGTTTGCCAGCTGATGTCAGCTTTCACTGCTGAAGGGAGGGGCTCAGGCATTGCTGGCTGGGTGCTGGCCAACTCAGGGGTCTTTTAACACCCTCTATCAGCTCCTCCCCTCATCTTGTACTCTCCTTCCCCCAAGCACACACACAATAGGTCCCTAGCAGGACTCAAAATTACACAGCACTACCTCTCCCTGGGAGCCCAGCACAAGGGGTGGGGACGGTGTTCCGGGAGCAGGAGCAGGACCAGGCGGCAGGAAGGCAGTGCTGGGTGACCGGGCCCCGCCCACTCCTGGCTCTGTTCTCACATCCTGGATTTGTTTGCCCGGCCCCAGGCTGCCCCCTGCCTGCCCAGGCTTCCAAAGCTACAACCAAACAGCCTGTGCCCCATACCTGCCCCGTGAGGTGAGGAGTTGGGGGACAGTGTCACACAGATATGAGTGCTAAACACCTGCTGAGGGGGTGGGGGGTGGGTGACTGTGCGCAGAGCTCAGCTAGAAGGCGCATCAGGAGGAAACCATGCTGCAGGTACAGTCCTGGCGTCCTGGTCTACCAAGACACCCCAGCAGGCTGCCATCCAGCCTGAAGACCTATCATTAACATCTCTCAGACTCATCACCTGGTTTAAGCCCCCTTCGCCTGGTCACAAACCAAGAACCTGCCCAGAGCTAAAGAGCAATCAGAGGTAGGAGGACCAGGGGTAGGTTTCCCTCCAGACTCTTTGTTCCTTTGCAAGGACCAACCATCAGAAATGGAGACACAGAAGGTGGAGTGAGGTGGGGAAGGGACAGGGAAGCAAGGAACCTTCTCTGGTCTGGACCAGCCATAGTGGCTACCCCTCTGCAGAGTCCAGGCAGCCCCTGAGGTCAGGGCTGTGTCAGTTTTACAGGCAGGGAAGCAGAGGCTCAGAAGTACAGAGTTTGGTCCGGGTCACACCAAAGAGGGGCTCTACTCCACTCGTCGCCTCCTGCCTGGGACCTGGACCTCTCATAACCTGAGCACACTAAAGAGGCAGTGGCCCTTATGGCCTGGATTCCAGGTCCCTGGGAGATGGTCAGCCTCTTCACATAGGGACAGCTGGTCTGAGCATGAACTTCCTCCCAGTGACAAGCTGTTCATGGGCATACAATGATCCATTGTGCCCAGGGCACACCTGAGCCAGGAGCATGATGCCAGGCAGGTGCAGGGAGGGAGGTGCTGGGTTAAAGAAAGGGAGGTGTTACCCTGGGACTCCTCCCTGCTGTGGGTGCAGAAGGAAAGTGGGGGCCTATATGTATGAGACAGAGTTTGGGGGACACCAGTTTCTCAGCTGATGGGACACCAGGGTGTCCCTCACCTTCTGAGGCCCCCTGAGATAGTTTCTGAGGCAGGGGTGGGGAGCTCAGGAGGAAAGGGCCTCCCTCCAACCCTTTAGACACTCCTTCTGCCCTCAAACCCCCAACCCCGCCTTCGACATCCAAAGCAAAACCTTATTTTCTGCTCTTAGAGGGCCCACCCCCCAAAATGGGGGTGGGGCCGCCTCAAGTCTGGGAGGAGCTTATCACTGCCTGTTCACTGGGGGCGTCTGACTCAAGTAGGACCTGTCGTAGGAGCATCCCCCTCCACACCCCTAACCCTAGCACACTCAGACCTGTTGGCCACAATCACCTAACCGGGCCGCACCCACAGGAGGGGCAGCCCACATGCAAACTGAGTCCCATTTTCCCTTCCGACCCGGCCGGCCAGTCCCCAGTTCTTTCCAGGCCTCAGGTTCCCCATCTGTAAAGTGGCGAGTGTCCAGCTGCCTTGACCCAGGACCCTCTCCTCCAGCAAGCAAGACTCAGGCTGCGCGGTCCCTCTGGAGAGGTTGCTGTTAAGTGCGCGCCCGCGAGCTCTGTCTCCCAGGTGTAAGTGCCAGAGGCACCCGGCTGGCCGGGGGCACACACGTGTGTGCGGAGCCGGAGGACGCCCCGCGTGCGCGGGCGCACTTCCCCTGTCCGGGCATCGCCGGGCGCAGGTGCAGCAGGCGCCGGGTGCACGAAGCAAGGGGTACAGCCGGGGCGGGGCGGGCTCACCTGCGCGTAGTAGAGCAGCCACAACTCGTAGAGCCGCTCTGAGGCGGCCATGGCCCGGCCTGGCTCTGGACCTGCTGCGCGCCACCTGTCGCCGCCTCCTCCGCGCCGCCCTCCGGTTGCCCCCGGCCAGGCCCATGGGCGGAGGGCGTCACTCCGGGGCGGAGCGGCGCGGTACTACTTGGGGGAAGTCTGCGGCTCTGACCCCCACCGCGCCGAGCCGCCCAAGTCTGCAAGCTCCTCCTCCTCGGGGCCGGCCGCCGCCCGGCTTCCTACACTTCGCTGCAGCCACCGCCGCCCCGCCTCTCCCGGGACCGTGCAAAGGGCGGAGAGCCGGGCAGGAGGAGGAGCCTAAGGTCAGGGAGGCCGGGGAGGGTGCTCTGCCGCCCCGCCCCCTGCAGGCCGCGCCCCCACCAGTGCCTCTGGAAGGGCTACTCTGAGCCTCCCGGACGAGGGTTGGGGTTAGGGATTCCATACTTGCCCAGGGTCTGCGGGCAAGGATCCGCCGGGGACGCAGCCCGCCTGGTTGGAGTTACCGCCATTCATGAAGAGGGTGCGGGCCGCGTGGGGATGGCCAGGGTCCTTTAACAAGCAGTTGTAACCACCACCATGATGATCATTCGTAGCGCTTAGGTGCTGTACGGGGAGACTGAAATGTCAGTTTTGAGCTCCGGCTGTTTATGGGGGGAGAGAGCAGCAGGACTATCCTGAAATACCTTTAGGGGAGCGGTGCCCTCTTTCCTGGCAGATGCCAAGAGGTTTAGACCATTCCCATGGGTCTCCTCCCTCCTCCAGGAAGCCTTCTGAGATGCTCCAGTGGAGGTGACCCCCACTCCAGGGCTCAGCACTTTATTCCTTTAACTTCATGAGGTGAGTGCCTCATGGTTCTGTTTTACAGATGGAGAAACAGAGGCCCAGATGGGCAGCCAGAGGCAGCAGGGACAGGGACCTAGGCCTGATTGACTCTGCTGGGCTACTGCCACCATCACCCCTGTACCCCTTGCCTCATGCCCAGACTGCCTGTGAGGTGAGGGGCCCCTCGTGTTGGACAGGAGTCAGGCCTTTTGTCATGGCTGGGGGGAAGTATGCCTGGCCTACAGAGGTGCCATTGGTCCTAGAAATTGACCAGTCTGGAGACCCCTAGACCTTGAGTGGCCAAGAGAAGACAGACCCTGTCTCCATACCTCTCCTGTTCTGTCCTAGCTTCTTGGGCTCCCTCCAGTCTGGCCTTTTCTCCTGCCTCATCCATGCTAGCACTGAGCTGACAATTCCTGAGCATGTACAACCTGCATGTCAAGCCCTGCCAGGGCACCCCACCCACTATAGGGGAGAGGGCCTAGACAGGCCCAAGGTAGTGAGGTTAAGAGGGTCTGTGGAAGGGAAGGAGGCTCTACCTGGGGTCTGTGGCACATGGGCCTCTAAAGGGAGTTGGAAAGGGAGGAATGGGCATCTACCTGCAGCCACCCTAGTGAGGGAAGCAGGCCCCAGACAGGGAACAGCCTTCCTAAGAAGCTAGACATCCCCTTGCAGGGGATGTGGGGTGGTAGTGGAAGGCATGGTCTCCTATCCCCAAGTGAGAAGGCGTGTGGCTTTGGGGACACCCCCATATGCTGACAGAAGATCTTGATTTCAGCCTAGTGGGATGAGGGTGGGGGAGGGCAGATCAGCGAGCAGGACAGGCTGATTATTGCAGGAAGGAAGACCCTGGCAGCGTCTCCTGGGGAGCCATGCAACTTGTAGCCACTGGCTGCAGTCAAGGCCAAACCAACTCTTCCTAAGTTGGGGGAGGAGGAGAGTGGGTCTTTAGGGCAAACTGGGTCCAGGTTGGAGTTTGCTCTTCTTCAGGGAAGGCAGCTTGACCCTGATTACTTTGCTGCTACAGGAGGGGCTGGTATGAGAGGGGATCATCTTTGAGAGGGAAATGGCCATCCAGCCAGGTCCCCACTGCGCAGACTTTGTCTGAGCTGAGAGTGAACACTGAGGGCTTAGCAGCGCTTGTTCAGGTGAACCTGGAGCCACTGGTAGCTGGAGAGGTGTGGAGGCAGACTTCATATTAGGGTGGAATTGAAGTGAGGGTCTGGGAAGGCTTTATTTTATTTTATTTATTTATTTATTTTTTGAGACAGAGTCTCACTCTGTTGCCTGGGCTAGAGTGCCGTGGTGTCAGCCTAGCTCACAGCAACCTCAAACTCCTGGGCTCAGGCAATCCTCCTGCCTCAGCCTCCCAGGTAGCTGGGACTACAGGCACGCGCCACCGTGCTCGCTAATTTTTTTCTATTTTCTAGTTGTTTGGCTAATTTCTTTCTATTTATAGTAGAAACGGGTCTCTCTCTTGCTCAGGCTGATCTCGAACTCCTGAGCTCAAGCAATCCTCCCGCTTTGGCCTCCCAGAGTGTTAGGATTACAGGCGTGAGCCACCTTGACCGGCCAGAGAAGGTTTCTTGAAGACATTCGGGCCTTGAAGAATCAGGACAGGTGGACAACGAAGGGTCAGGGCATTCCAAGAGGCCGCATGGAGTGAGCTGTGGTTAGGGCTTAGGCAGAACCATAGCGATCGACGCACTCTAGTCTCTGTCTCTCAGGTCTGATTCCATTTGCTTTCTCACGGATTAGCGTTGGACAAATCGAGCCTTAGCACCTTTTTTTTTTCTGGCTCCCCACCTGCTAGGCAATTTGCCCGGAGGAAAAGGGCGGGCCCTCCCCTAAAAACTCAGCATTGATTGGCTTGCAGGACTTCCTGCTCTCCGTTCTCGTCCTTGGATTAGCCGTGAGACGTTAGGCCTTGGGCCTGCGCAATGCAGGACGAGAGAAAAGGAGGGGGCCGGCGGGCAAGATGGCGGCGACTGCGGCCGGTGTAGGCCGGCTAGAGGAAGAGGCGCTACGGCGAAAGGAACGGCTGAAGGCCCTACGGGAGAAAACTGGGCGCAAGGTAAGAAATACAGAATGAGGGCCGTAGCTCAGGCAACCAACGTTTGCTGTCTGGAACGGGGGGTTGGGGAGAGCAAGGGACTATTTGGGAACGATAGCTGCCTAAGCGCGCATGCGCGGGCAGCTAGAGCATGCGCGGGCAGAAGGCGCCCGCCCACCGAAGTCCGCTGTCTGGTGCTGTACTCTTTCAGTGTCCGTGAGGTCGGCGCGCGTGCGCGGGTGGCGGTGGGGCAGTGGTCTTGCCCCCGCAGTCCCATTGGCTCTTGCTGCCTGGCGGGTGTTCCCTGTGTGAGTGTCCAGGCCACTTCTAGTTTTAGATGTGTTTTGTTCATTTTCTCTGTGGCGTGGCTAACCTTTCACCCCCACGCTAGATTTCCCTGAGGCTGGCAGACTCCCCTGTCCGACAGCGCGCCTTGGAAAGGGCAACAAGTGACTGAGCACTGGGCGCGCAGCACCAGTCACAAGAGCAGAAATCCAAAAGAAAAGATCTAAGAATTTCTAAGTCAGGGTGGACCACAGGGAAATGTCGAAACCGCAAGGGGGTTCAGTCTAGGTCCAGTTGCTTGTGGCACAAAAATCCAATTATTTGAGACAACGAGGATTGCCAAGGAAGGAATTTAATAGGACAGATGTCTTGTCCTGGAGAAGCTGTCTCAAATCCCTTTCCACAACTAAGGGATATCGTGGGTTTTTAAAGGAGGGGCCACGTGCCTTGTGGCAGGTTGTGGTGTATCTCACAAGGGGCTACATGCATTAGGGATAGGTTATGGGGGATGTCGAATCTTGGCGTCAGGAAGTCTGCCCCAGGGCCTTCAGAATCTCCTTTGTCTTGTAGAAAATCCATCATTTCAGAGCAGGTGCAGTGGCTCATGCCTACAATCCCAGCAATTTGGGAGGCCCAGGCGAGAGGATCTCTTGAGGCCAGGAGATGATTTCCCATCAGCCTCCAGCTGATTTCCTGTCCAGAGTTCTCACTCACATTGCCTGTGAGAAATGATTTCCCATCATTTCTGGGAAATTATTCAAAGGGTCAAGTAGTTAAGGGAGAGGGTTATGAAAACACATGGATTCATGGAGCTGGTTACAGAAAGAGGAGAGGGGCTTAGTTCTTTCTCAGGCTGCTTTTCTAGGGGTGAACCTACTAGTCCTATTAGTTGCCAAATTGGGAAGCATTTTTACTTGCTTTCCTTTAACTTCAAAATGGTCTGATTTCATTTCTGCTTTGTTCATCCTTCTGAAGTAATGGTGAGGAAGGACAACTCTGAAATTCACTAGCTGTGTGCAAACACTGGCCCTGTTACTTGGGGCTGTGGGACTTGGGACAAATTGCTTCATCTTCCTGAGCCCAAGTTTCTTCATGTCTCCAGTGGGGGATAACAACCCCTACACATTCATTCTCCCAGGGTTATTTGGAGATCTAACAGGATAATCTTTGTGAAAGGGCCCTAGAGACCACAGAGGGCCAAGGTTGTTCGTTCTGTTGTTGGATAGGTGAAAACCGTGTCCTTCACTATATGAAGTACAAAGAATATTCAATATCTAGACCTGCCAGAGGTGGAGGAAACAGGGATTCCGCTTTCCAACTTTAAAAAAACCAGCCTGATCAGTGTGGCCCGTTTTCCTTTCTGCATGGCAGTCTGGTATCCTGTGGGACAGCGAAAGGGGAAGTAATAGAGAGTCAAAGCCTGCCAAATTGTTTTCTGCTTATGTTGGAAGCCTGTTGAACATATCAGACAGTTATCCCCCAAACTACCTGGATCAGGGAAGCTCAGCCTCAGCCTTTCAAACAATGGGTAGTCTACCTGAGCTCCTTGCTTGTATTCAGGGCCCAGATTACTGGATTTGAGGTCAGAATACAAGGGACAAAATAACATCCTTAGAGCCCATTGCCATGGGAAGGATTTGCCAGACCATCAGAACTGGCTTTTGAAGAGGGATTATCTCACTGGGCTGGGAATATGGCTTGATTGTTACTTTTTTCTGTGTTTTAAAATTGTGGTAAAATATACGTAAAATTTACCACTTTAACCATTTTAAGAGTCTAATTCAGTGGCATTCAGTACATTCACAATGTTGTGTAACCATTACCACAGTCTATTTATAGGACTTTTTCATCATCCCAAACAGAAACTCTGTACCTGTTAAACAATAACTCCCCATACCCACTTTCCCCCAGCTCCTGGCAATCACTGGTCTGCTTTCTTTCCCTATGAATTTGACTGTCTAGGTACCTCATATACATTGAGTCATGCAGTATTTGTCCTGCAACTGGCTGATTTCACTTACCATGCCTTCAAGATTCATCCTTGTGTAGCATGTGTCAGAATCTCCTTCCTTTTTTTTTTTTTTTTTGGTTTTTTTGAGACAGGATCTCACTCTATTGCCTAGGCTGGAGTGCAGAGTACATAGCTCACAGCTCACTGCAGCCTCAAACTCCTGGCTGAAGTGATCCCCCTGTCTCAGCCTCCTGAGTAGCTGGGACTGAAGGCATATTCCTCCACACCTGGCTAATTTTTTTGAAAAATTTTCTGTAGAGACAGGATCTTGCTATGTTGCCCAGGCTGGTCTTGAACTCTTGGCCTTAAGCCATCCTCCTGCCATGGCCTCCCAAAGTGGTGGGATCTCAAGCATGAGCCACCTGCTGGCCTAGAATCACCTTCTTTTTAAAGGCTGAATAATATTCTATTTGGTGTAAATGCATTCATCTGTTGATGAACAGTTGGGTTGCTTCTACATTTTAACTGTTGTTTTTATTTTCTTTTTTCTGGAACACATGGACTGCAGAGGAATGAGGTCAATGCTCCCACCCTTTGGCTATTGTGAATAATGCTGCTATAAATAAACATGGGAGTACAAATATCTGTTTGAGTCTCTGCTTTGAACTCTTCTTTTGGGTTTATAACCAAAAGTGGATTGTCTGGATCATATAGTAATTCTATATTTAACTTTTTGAGGAATTGCCATGCTGATTTCCATAGTGGCTGCACCATTTTACATTCCCAGAGGCAGTGAACAAAGCTTCCAATTTCTCAGTATCCTCCCCAACACTTGTTATTTTCTTGTTTTAAATTATAGCCATCCTAATGGGTGTGAAGTGGTATCTCATTGTGGTTTAGATTTGCATTTCCCTAATGATAAGTGATGTTGAGCATCATTTGTGTGCATATTTGCCTTCTGAATACCTTCTTTGGAGAAGTATCTATTTGGGCCCCTTGCTTGTATTTTTAAGTGGGTTGTCTTTGTGTTGCTGGGTTGTAGTTGAATTGTTTATATATTTTAAATATTAAACCATTGTTAGATGTGGGATTTAGTGATTTTTGCCCCATTCTCTGTGTTATCTTTTTACTCTTTCGGTAGTGTCCTTTGATGCACAAAAGTTTTTCTTTTTTTCACAAAAGTTTTTTTAATTTTGATGAAGTTCAGTTTATCTGTTTTTGATTTTGTTGCCTATGTTTCTAGTATCATATTCAATCTCCACAGTTCTTGAGTGACGTTTGTTAGGGTAAATGCCTGTGGGAAAGATAGTCAAGGGTCTAAACTTTGAGTTAATTTAGTCATTTCCTGCAGGACCTGTAAGTGAGGAAACTGGGGAGGAAGTGTGGACTGCCTGCTGCTGCCAGATAAGACCCCAGAAATCTCCTCCCTTAGGGAGGAAGTGGCTCCATATTTTTAGATCAGGCCTCTAATGTGACTACAAACCCAAGAATTGAGCACTTTCTCTGCCCGCACTGTTTTTTTGCGGCGTGGGGATGGCTCCTTGCTGGTCCCCTAGCATTCAGTGGCAGGTCCTTCACTGAATTCCTACTGTGTGCATGGTTTTTCTGGAGACCTCAGGATTTGGGGCATGGGGTTGGTTTTCCTCGCGGTTTTATCTTTCTTCCCAGTCTATAAAATCGTAATTTAGTGATGAATGAATGATGGATGAATCAGAGTCCTGAGATTGTGGCAGATTAAGAGAGACAGGATTAAGGATTGCAGTGTTTACATACATTATTGAGCATAAAGCTCTGTGGTGGTCATGCAGCTATAGTTTTACAAATTTTACAAAGAACTTGTCAGCCCACTTGATGTGACTAATTTGTGAAGCAGGCAGGGCAAAAGGCTGAGAGGTGCTGGAATGCCCAAAGTCAGGGAGGGAAAGTGATGTCTCCTGGATTCCAGCGCTTGCAAGAACCCCTGGGGGACGGAGATTCTATACAGCTGTGGTCCCCAACCCCCCGGGCTGTGGCCCAGTACTGGCTGTATATCACTGTCTGAGCTCTGCACCACCTCCCCTGACTCACGACAACTTCTCCCCTACCCTCAGTCCATGGAAAAATTGTCTTCCATGAAACAGGTTCCTGGTGCCAAAAAGGTTGCGGACTGCTGCTGAATAGGACACAGCACTGAAGCAGCGCGTCCTGTACAGCCAGCCCAGGTTGACAAGTGGAAAGGTTGTACTGGTGCGGTTCATTTCCTGGGAAAGCCAGCTGGGTCTGGGGGAGCTTATGGGAAGGCAGTGTGGGACTTGACCTGAGCCAGGAAGGGTGGAGATTGAGGTAGTTGGAAAGGAGAGTGTTCCAGGGGAACATTTCAGGGGTATAAGCGTTCAGGGACATAGAGGTGACAATGGAGATGCTCCAGAAGGTTTGACAGCAAGTACTTGGCAGATTGGGGGCAGGAGCACAGTTGAAAGCACAGAGCTGGGTGCTTTGGTAGCCAAGTTCCTCAGGAGCCAGGATTTCCAGCAGGAAAGGCAGCCAGCCCAGGCACACTTTTCTGTAATGTATTTGAATCTCATTTCTTGATGCTTATCCAGAAGTTCCAAGCTGGGTAAGTAAGTGAACAGTTTAAGGCTGTATGGGTGAAGCTCTGTGTTGTTTCTCTGCAGTGCTGTCCAGCAGGGCAGCGTGAGGCCACTTTGTCCTCTTTTGACCTCTTTCTTCCTCAGCAGCCAAATGGAGGCTCTCTAAAGGTGATTAACTTGGCACAAACACTTGCCCCTTGGCTGTTGGCTTTCCTAGCCTTTGGCCTCAATTGGACTGTCTCTTGCTGCCCTGAGACAGAGGGAGACTGGGTGTCTGGCTGACCAGCCCTCAGGGGTTGGGTGTAGCCTCAGGGCTGAGGTCTGGCAGTCAGCTTGTAGGTTCAGAAGCAATTCCTGGTTTTCACCTGGCTCTAGAGATTACAGCGGTGCTGTTCAGTAGACTTTGTGGAGTGATGGTGTTCTGAATCTGTGCTGTCCAGCACCACAGCTATATCCTACGTGTGGCTTTTGAGCCCTTGAAATGTGGCTAATGTGACAATTTTATTTAATTTTAGTTAATTGGCATTTAAATAGCCACACATGTCTCATGCCTACCTTCCTGGACAGTGCATCACTGGAAGACTTGCTCTCTTTAGCCTGACTCATAAGAAACTGTCTCTACTCTAGCTTCCATTTGTTGAGAGCTAAGAGGAAAAGAGTGGGTGGGAACCCACATGACTGTCAGATCGGTCTTGGCAGCCCAGAGTTGAGCAGAGGGCTTGGAAGTTGGCCGTCTTCATGGCCGGTGTCTCCAGCAGATGCTGATTTGAGGCCCTCTGCATGTATGAATAGTGGCACGGTTGTGATCTACATAGAAAGTATGCAGTGCGGAGGGTGGGGCATTGCCAGGGTGGAGGGCCTGCACTAGTACTTTCTGACCTGGGGGCACCAGGGAGGGTCCCTGGCCAGTTGCAGGGAAGATGAATGAAGGAGTGAGTGGGAGGGGCTAGCAAGTGTTGCCGTTGGGGACAGAGGCAGTGGAGAAGGGCCCAGCATGCTGGGGGGTGAGGAAGCAGACTTGTCCATGGCCCAATCATGCCTCAGGAAGATGCCTCTGTCCTTAGGCCACGAGGCTGCATCCCTATGCCCAACAGCCTGGTTGTAAAGTCAGCTGAGGAGGTTACTGCCTCCTGTGTTGACAGCCTTTTGCATGTTGGCAGTCATAACATTTGTATGGCAGTTTGTGGCGGAATCTCATGACTTTTTCAGTCCCCAAAGCAGCCCCTTGAGGTAGGTGTTGGCTCATCCCTTTTTGATAGATCAGGAAACCCTGGGCTGGAGGAACCTGCCACAGTGGTGTTTTGGGTTGTTGCAGACCCTAGGTTGACCCTTAGGCCCTGGCCTTGTATCCATCACCACCCCTCATCCTACATGCTTGGGCATAAGCAGCCCCCAGATAGGGGCCTCCATCCATCACACGCATCAATTGCCATTAGGCTGCCTGGTGGAAGCCATGTGGTATAGTGGAGAGACCATGGGCTTTGGATCACAGTTTAAACCTCTGCTCCATCCATCTCATCTTTGGGACCCAGAGCAAGTCTTTAAAAACTCTGAGCCTCCCTTTCCTTGTCTGTAAAATCAAGATACAGCTTCTGACCTCATCAGTAGGTGGGAGAACAGATAAAGGTGCTGTCTGTGAAGTGTCTAGCTGAAGGTCTTGCACAAGGGCCTATTTATAAACATGGATGTCCGTCCTTTCTTCCTTGCCGTCTAGGAAGTGGGGGCATCCAGGTGGTCCTCCAGCACTCTCTGCTGGGGAGACAATGGGTACAGCTGGCTCTGCTTCCCATGGAAGCAAAGAGGTCATTCTGGACCCTGGCTTTACTTAGCCTAGTCCTAATTCCTGGAAGGTAGAATTCATTTTTAGTGCAAACTGTTAGATTAAGAAGAATGCGGATTTGCAGGGCCACAGCCGAGGTGGAGTGTTGTAGTCCCTGTTCTTTCTAAGGACTGACCTTCTCTGCCCAGGCCGTTAGACCCTGAAGTCTTGGTTTCAAAATCCTGACCTTGAGCCATCCTCCCACCTCGGCCTCCCATAGTGCTAGGATTACGGGCCTGAGCCACTGCGCCCCGCCGACCCTGAAGTCTTGAAAGCAGTGATAGAAAGAACATTGGGGGTGGGAAATTTGGGGTTCTCAGCATAGATACCTTTGAAGAACCAGCGTTGAAACTTTGGCTAGAGTCATCCCTTCTGAGGGTTTTGACATGTTCCTGTGTAAGATGAAAGTAGTGGATAAATCAGAGGTTCCCTACCTGTGCATCAGGACCATCTGGGGAGACAATTTGTAATCGCTTCTCTGGCCCTACCCCAGACCTTCTGTCGTGGTCCTGGTATAAGCCTAGAAATTCATGCATTTAAAAAGTTTCCTCGATGATTCTGATGCTATCTTTTTCTGGAATTCTCTGATTGGTCCCTGACATTCTGTCACTGGAAGTAAGACACCTTTTTTCCCTGGAGCATCAGCTGCCCATCTTCACTGTAGGAACTCTGCAGCCAGCCACCAAACAAGCATTGAGTACCAGCTGTGTGGCAGGCCCTGGGGATACAGCCATGAACAAGACTGCCTCCCTGCCTCAAGGGGCTTCCATGGGAGGAGTTGAGTAGACAGTATACTGGTAAACAGGAAAGGTGTCGGGAACCTGGGAGAGAGAGAGAGAGAGAGAGAGAGAGAGAGAGAGAGAGAGAGAGGGAGTGTGTGTGTGTGTGTGTGTGTGTGTGTGTGTGTGTGTGTGTTAGGGGAAGGGCTGCGCAACTGCCCCAGGCTAGGAAGACCTCTCTGAATGGGAGATTTGAGACAGGGTGGAGGGATAAGATCCAGGGAAGAGCATTCCAAGCTGAGCAAGAACTAGCTTGACTTGTTTGAGGAGTAGAGTGAACAGTGGGAGGTGGGGAGGGGGCATGAGAGTAGAGAGGGCCAGGGAGGCTGGGCCAGTTAGAGGGGGACCTTGGGGGCCACCAAGGTTGGACCTCACTCTAAGGGTGATGGAGAGTCATTGGAGGCCTGGGCACAGGTGATGTGCCCTGCCCTGGCTGACTGTGTAGAGGGTAGAAGGCTGCTTCAGGAGCCTTGGGGTGAGACAGTGGCATGGACAGATGGACTGTGGGGGTGACTGAACTGGGTGGCTGGTGGCACCTGTTCCTGAGGTGGTGAAGTACAGGGAGAGTGGCTTTGAAGGGGAAAGCAGGAGTCTGGCTTTGGCCACGTTTAGCCTGAGATGACTATTAGACATCTAAGTGGAGAGAGAAGTCAAGCAAGCATCTGGATTGGAGATAGATACAGGATTTGAAACCTGGATCTAGATGAGGCCCCTTGGGGACAGAGCTTAGACAGCAAAGACAGAGGAGTGGGGGAATCTATCAGCCTGTGCCCTGAGGCTCACCCCTGGGTGTTTAGGAGTTGTTGGAAGAATTGCAGAGGGAATTGGGAGGAGGGGGCAGTGGGGCTGAGAGAAGCCAGGTGAGGACTGGGAGTGAGTTTTGGCAAGACAAAGTGGTAGGCGAGCTTGGTCCACCTGTCGTGGAGAAGTGTGTGGGAGGGGAGGATGCCAGTAGAGTCCAGGCCAGCCGGATTGAGGTGCAGCTTGGTAGCCACAGCCTCACTGTGAATTGAGCCTCCTGTGTACTGCTTTAAGGCCTCGCTGGACCCCAACTGAGAGACCCACTGATCCTCTCAGGAGAGGTAGCACCCTGCTGAGGCAGTGCCGTCATGGCCTTGCTCTCTGGGCTCGCCCAGTGTTCAGGTGCTGATGACCAAGAGTGGCTTGCCCCCAGATCTTGACATTGCTGCTCTGGCCCCTTCCCTGTCTGCCCCTGCCCCATCCCTGAGCACTGCACTGCGGCTCCTGGGTGTGACTGCTGCCTCTGAGTCAGGCTGGCTGGTTCTGTCATGGTTCCCTGAGCTAGAAGTTGCCTGGACAGGTTGCTTTTGCCACCCCGCTCTGCCACTCTGCTAGCCTTGGGACCTGTAGGTGGGTAAGTCTCTTCATGTCTTTCTCCAGCTGGGCCACAGTAACCCCTGCCTCCCAGGACAAAGATTAAATCAAATGGTGTGTGCACAAGGGAATTGAGAGATGGGAAATATAATAGGTGTTTATTTCTGCTATACTCTTGTTTTAACCGTGGTGAGGGCCCCTTTATAGATGGGACAGCTGAGACTTAGAGAGGCAAGGGACTGTACAAAATCACACAGGGCCCACCCTCTGGTCCTTTGACCCTGGTTGCCTCCTGGGGCTCCTGGAAATGGGCACCTGGGAGCCCACAGCCTCCTGGTTGAGTTCGGTGGTGCTCTTCCTGTGGGGTGGGCTTGCTGCTCCAGCTGTGCAGGGAGGGGCTCCACACTGGGCTACAGGGAAGAGAATGAGATCTTCCCTTGGCTTGGTCTGATACGCCAGAAGGAAACAACTGGCCTGAGCACAGGGTGGGCCTCTTTCTGAGTTTTCTTGGGAGGGCAGGACTTCCATAGAGGCAGCTGCATGGCTGTTCTGGATCCTTCATGGTTTAGCTCACCTATGGTGGCTGAAGCAGCCTCCATGTAGCAGAAGAGGCTCGACAGCCACAAAACAAGATCTCTCTTTCTTGCTTTGCCACTGACACAGTTGTTCTGCCTCAGTCTCCCCTTTGAGTGATTTCTGTGGTATTATAAGACTAAACTGGTATTCCCAAGGCCTCACTGATAGGGGACAGGGAATTGGAAGGTATCTTGAAATTCAAGCTGGTTTTTAATCTTTCTATGAGCTTTTGCAACAAAAGAATAAGTGTGGCCATGTTGGTAAATCTGTCAGTTGTTTTTGCCTGTCTCCTGGGGTGTGAAGAGGGGTGTGCTTCCCTCTTGGTGTCTAAGTAGCTGTCTTCTGGGTATGCTTAGGGGTCCTGATACAGTCCACTCTTTGGAAGACTTCTTTTTTACAGTCCTCTTGACCAGCAGTCCCCAACCTTTTTGGCACCAGGGACCAGTTTCATGGAAGACAGTTTCTCCATGGACTGTGGATGGGGTGGTGGTGCAGAGCTCAGGCGGTGGTACACATTTCCTAATAGGCCACAGACTGGTAATGGGCTCTAGATGGAATTTGCTCTCTTTAGATTTTAATGATTTTATTTTTGGTTTCTAGATGGGCTTAACATTTTCTTTTTAATGACTCCATAGTGGCATTGGAAAACATTTAGTTGAAATATACCAATCATAGAGAAAAGGACACAAATCAGCTCAGTAATTTTCATAAAATGAACAAAGCCATAATCGGTCGCTCAGAACAAGAAATCCCAGAACCCTCCCTTGGTGCTCACACTACTCTGGACTTCTGTCACCAGCGGTTGGATTTCCTTACTTTAGAAACTTTTTTACTCATTTGTTAATTTTTTTTTTTTTTTTTTTAGAGACAGGGTCTTGCTGTGTTGCCCAGGCCTCAAGCGATGCTTCTGAGTAGTTGGGATTACAGTCGTGAGCCACTGTGCTCAGCTATGAACCTTATATAAATGGAATTATATAGTATATAGTTTTTCATATCTGGCTTCTTTTTTTCATCGTTATGTTTGTGAGTTGTTGGATATGGCATTAGTGCATTCTTATTTCTGTACAGTATGCCATTATTTGAATGTATACCACATTTTATCCATTCCACTCTGGATTTTCAGGCTGGAGCTATTATGGTCTGTGCTGCGATTCTCAATCTTGTACATGTTTTGGTGAACATATGTACAACATCAGTTGGGTCTGTGCTGAGGAGTGGAATGGCTGGGTCATAGGGTATATATAGGGTAGATACTGTCAAACAGCTTTCCAAAGTGGCTGTACCATGTTGTACTCTCACCAGCAGTGTACGAAAGTTCCTCTCCAACACTTGGTGTGGTTGGTCTTTCTCATGTTCGTCATGCTAGTAGAGGTGTAGTGGTATCTTTTTGTTGTTTAAATTTGTATTTCCTAACTAATGAAGTTGAACATCTTTTCTTATGTTTATGTGAAGTGCCTGTTCACATCTTTTGCCCATCCGCTTTTTTGTTAGGTTGTCTGACACTTTTTCCTGTTGATTTCTAGTTCTTTATGAGTGCTTTGTTCCACATATGTATTGTAACTGTCTCTTCTTCCTCTCTTGCCTCTGACTTTTCAGGCTTTTAACTGCAATCTTTGATGAACAGAAGTTCTTAATTTTAATGTGGTCTAATTTATCATCTTTTCCCCTAATACATTTTGTGGGGTGTTTAACGAAATAATTGCCTACATCTAGGTCAAGATGATATTCTTTTATGTTATAATCTAGAAGTTTCATTGTTTTAATTTTCACCTTTAGACCTCTAACCCATCTGGAATTAATTTTGTATGGTGTAAGGTAGGGGTCAAGATTCTTCCCCCCTCCCAATACGGATATCAATGGCTCAGCACTATTTATTGTTTGTCATTTGTCTTTTTGTCTATTTTTGAGACAAGGTGTCACTCTGTTGCCCAGGCTGGAGTGTGGTGGTGTGATCATAGCTCACTGCAGCCTGAAGTCTTGGGCTCAAGCGATCCTCCTGCCTTAGCCTCCTGAGTAGCTAGGACTATAGGTGTGTGTCACCACATCTGGCTAATTTATTTTTTGTAGAGACGAGGTCTCGTTATGTTGCCCAGGCTGGTCCAAACTCCTGGCCTCAAATGATCCTCTCACCTCAGCTTCCCAAAGCACTGGGATTACAGGCGTGAGCCACAGTGCTCGGCCGTCTTAAGCTTATTTTAACTAAACATTTGGACATTTCCTGGGTGCCCCATGGCAGTGTCACTGTACTGGATATGCTGTGTCCACTGACTCTGAGCTCCTTAGGCTTTGTGTACCAGATTAAAGACTTACTATGGACTCAGGGAAGACAGGAGCCTCCCAGTGCTTCCCTCGTGACCTGCCAACGAGAGTCTTCCATGCTCTGGACCAGCTGGCGAGGGGTGTTCTGACTAGAAATATGCATTGCCTCAAGCAATTGCTCCTGGGTCAGTTGCTTCAGACTTGGGCAGTGTGCTTTAAATGGTGGTTGGCTTTCCATTGACGCCTGCAGACATTTGGACCAGCATGTAGTTGATCTGTAGTACCAAGAATTATAGTGCAGAAATGCAATTCATGTTCTTGTTTCCAGGGAAGGTGTGTCTCACAGTTCCTCTTGGGATACTGAGGAACACTTCCCCCACCTCACACCCACATACTTCCCCATACACCTCTGACAGCAGCTCCCACATGCCCCCAGCTCACCTCAACACATACACACATTCGTATACCACAGCATCCCCGCACCCATGCTTGCTCCCCTGCCTGCAACACACCCACCCTCCTCACACCTGCCCAGCCTCACACCACCACTGCATACCCCAGCCCTCCCCGCACACCCCAGACAGCACCTCCCACCCCCAAACCCACCTACTGCCTGTATACGCCCCACATACCCTCCACCCACACCTACAAACACTCTAACCCCCCTCACCAACACACCCCACAAACACACAAGCACCTCCTCACACCTCCATACCCCCTCCCTCTCCCCCGCACATTCTTCCTAAGGAACTGGGAGAGTTGCTGTTTCTAAGCCAGGTGTTCAGAGATTGCGGGGGGACCTACGGCAGAACTTCATGTGGCTCAGACATGTCTGGCCCTCCTCCTTCCTCTGGGGCCTTCCCCATGCCCTAGCTTCTCCCTGGTTTTGTTTTAGAGGGAAGCAACAATCTGTACTCTTGAAAGAATTCCAAGACGAAAAACAGTTGCTGTGGTGACACCTCCCTGTGGGCAGTAACATCCACACTCCAGAGCTGTTTTGATTGAGGGCTCTAAAGAGCTGTTCTGTCTAGAGAAAGTGTGAGTGGCTGGAGCAGAAAACATTTGTCCTTTCAAGGACAGCCCTCCCCCCATTGTATTCAGTGCAGGACACCACTAGATTTCTTGCATGTTAATTTGAATGCTAAAGAAAAGGCACCTGTGTTTGACATCACCTGGCAAAGGCAGAATTTTCCTGCCCTGGGTCCAGGAGTCCCTGACTCAGGCAGCTTCCATCTATGTAGGGAGTGAGAGTGAGTGCTAATGTCTGTGGGGCGAGGAGGGTCAGTTTCCACACCTGGCTGTCATTTTTGTCATGCTTGAGTGCCTCTCTGCACAGATCCCGTGCCGGGAATGAGGTCAGTGAGGCTGGCCCTTGCCTCAAGCAAGGTCAGGCTGGGCCTCAGTGGGGAGAGGCTGCACCACTGGTTATAATACCTTACATATATGGAGGAGGAGTACAAGAGCGTTGGAGTCTTGGAGGGAAGGCTTGCAGCTGCGGGGGAGGGTGGCTGACACTTGCATGCCTGGGCTTCATGGAAGAGAGAGCTTCTGCACCTAGTGTGGTTATAGGTACCATGCTTTATCTCATTGGTTGGCCTATGAGTCTTGTCCCCATTTGAGCTCTGTGCCCCAGGCTGCATAACTCACAAGACAGAGCCTGACCTGGCAGAGGCACCGAGGAAACACTTGAGAAGGGATTGAGTGGAGGGCATGGAGGGCTGATAGCTATTTCAGAACATGGAAGAGGAAGAGGAGTTTTAGGCAGAGGAAGGGACAAGAGCAGAGGAGGCAGGTGTGGAGATGGTCTGAATTTGGGAAGACCATCTGTGGAATGCTTCTTCCTTGCCCCTTCCTGTTCCCCTGCACATTATGGCTAGCCTTTTCTGACTTGGACTCGTGTTCTCTGCATGCATGTAGGATTTGCCCTTCTGAACTGTGGTTAGCTTGATGGCAAGGCTCGGTCTTCCTCTGCATGACACTGCTGGCTGCCCTGGGTGAACTGAAGGAAGGAATGAGGCATGAATGCAGGCATCTGTTATGTGACCCTTTTGCAGAAGGTGGAAGGCATCACTTGGGCAGTGAAATTTGAATGGCCTCACTCTGAAGACACAGGTAAGAGTGTCAGGCTCCATTGTCATCACCATGGTTGGTGCCTACTGATTGGGGACTTATTTTTGGCCAGCCATAGTGCAGAGCTGTCACATACATTGTGTTTTGTTTTTTGTTTTTTGTTTGTTGTTTTTTTTTTTGACACAGAGTCTTGCTTTGTCACCCAGGTAGAGTACAGTGGCATTATCATAGCTCATTGCAACCTCAAACTCCTGGGCTCAAGTGATCCTCCTGTTTCAGCCTCCCGAGTAGCTGGGACTACAGGGACATACCATGACGCCTAGCTAATTTTTTCTATTTTTTTTGTAGAGATATGGTCTCACTCTTGCTCAGGCTGGCCTTGAACTCTTGAGCTCAAGCTCTCCTCCCATCTTGGCCTCCCAGATTGCTAGGATTACAGGTGCAAGCTGCTGTGCCTGACCACATTTTCTAATTTAATGCCATTTTGCAGTTGAAGAAACTGCAATTCTGAGAAGCTAAAGAACTTGTGCAGGGTCCCACAGCCCGGAATTGTCAGAGCTGGTGGGTGATTCCAGGTGTGGTTCTGCTTTCTCAATCTTTCAGCTGAGTATATGGTTAAAAAAACATGGCCGGGCGCGGTGGCTCACGCCTGTAATCCTAGCACTCTGGGAGGCCGAGGCGGGTGGATTGCTCAAGGTCAGGAGTTCGAAATCAGCTTGAGCAAGAGCGAGACCCCGTCTCTACTAAACAAAAAAATAGAAAGAAATTAATTGGACAACTAAAAGTATATAGAAAAAATTAGCCGGGCATGGTGGCGCATGCCTGTAGTCCCAGCTACTCAGGAGGCTGAGGCAGGAGGATCGCCTGAGCCCAGGAGTTTGAGATTGCTGTGAGCTAGGCTGAAGCCACGGCACTCTAGCCTGGGCAACACAGTGAGACTCTGTCTCAAAAAAAAAAAACAAACAAACATGCTTTGCATCCAAAGGAAGGATGTGTAGGTGAGGATTATAAGACCTTGTGTGAGCAATATTTTCCCCCACAAATAAATGTGCCAGTTCTGACTTGTAGTGTAAATTTGGTTTAAATTAGGATTTTATCACTTAGGATTAGATCACACCAGAAGGGAGACAACTGTCTTACCTTTACGTCTCCTCAGATTGTGACACTCTGAGAAGCAGCTGATGAGAGGTTAAAATAGCTTCTAGTCCCCTAGGAGCTTCAGCACATTTTGTTGCTGTGTAAACCTCTGACTTGCCTGGAAATTGACTTGTGAAGAATTTTGCTTTTCACACTTGGATGCCTGATGTTGGCCCGGTACATTTCATTCTCAGCTCTGTGTTGGGATGGAAGGAATGGAAAGATGGCCCCTAGGCCAGGTAAAGGCCGTGACTGGCTTGCATTAGTGGCTGGCCATTGTGGTAGTCAGGAGACTTGGGGAAGACGCTGGGACCAAGCTCACAGACCACTTAACATCCTGAGGCCTGTTTTCTCCATTTGCAGAGTGCTCATCAGAACCTCTATCCTGCCTGCATCCCAGGTCCTCCCTGTGGATCAGATGAGCTATGGAACATAAGATGACTTTCAGCCCTATAAGATGCTGCATGCACTTTATTATTAGGTTATTACTATAAATGGCCATGTGTAACCAAGACAGTTAGTTGCAAGCACCGGAACCATCCATTCTGGCTGGTTTTAGAAGAAAACAAAGTTTTTGTTTGTTTGTTATTTTAAAAAGAGGGCCTGCCTCAGAGTTACATAGCCAGAAAGAAGTCCAACACAAGGAAATTGAAAAATAGCTCCGTGAGGAAACCACTGCTGCCTTCAAGTACACTGCAGCTTGCTCTGCTGCCCTGTACCCTGGTTTAATCTTGAATCAGTCTTACTGCAGCTCCCTGACCCCAGGTCACCACTCATTGTTCTGAATCTTTGTTTTGTTTTTTTTTTTTTTTTGAGACAGAGTCTCACTCGGTTGCCCAGGCTAGAGTGACGTGGCATCAGCCTGGCTCACAGCAACCTCAAACTCCTGGGCTCAAGCGATCCTCCTGCCTCAGCCTCCTGAGTAGCTGGGACTATAGGCATGTGTCACCATGCCTGGCTAATTTTTTCTATATAGTTTTAGTTGGCCAATTAATTTCTATCTACTTTTAGTAGAGATGGGGGTCTCACTCTTGCTCAGGCTGGTTTCGAACTCCTGACCTTGAGCGATCCACCCGCCTCGGCCTCCCAGAGTGCTAGAATTATAGGCGTGAGCCACCGCGCCCAGCCCGTTTTGAATCTTTTGTGGATATATTAGCAGGGCCAGAATCACCTCCCTGCTTCAAAACAGGCTAGGAAAGTGAGCGGGGCGCTTGAGGCTTCTGTGGTGTGGGGCGGACTCTTCCTCCTGCAAGGCTCAAGTGGAGCTTTCCCAAGTGAAGGGAGGGCTCAGGCACTGGGCAGCCGTAGAATGACTTGGGAGCTCAGGCTCCGGTCACTTTCCTCTGTTGCTCCAGGCAGTAGACAGACACTTGAGGTTCAGAGACCTGAGATCTAGCCCTAGCTTTTGCCCTTCTCTTGCTGCACACTTCGTCACCTGGATCTCTCGTGGGCCTCACGATGTTGAGGTTGTATGAATGATTTGTGTTTCTTCTCATCCTGCCTGCACTGTGTCCTGAGCCCACCTTGGTGACCACAGTAGCCTTCAGGCAGCTGGATGTAGCCTCCTGCATGTCACTTCTTCCCCTGGGTCAACCTGTTGAAGAGGAGGGATGTGGTCTGACTGAAAGGCTGCTCACCTGGGCTCTGTGTTAGAGGCATGACCTGGCAGTAGGTGGGCTCTTTGAACATTCAGATTCCCAGGTCTTACCCTGGAAGATGCTGATTTTTGGTAGGTGCTATTTATATAACACACTCCCTGGGCTGCTGGATCTGGTTCATCCTGCTGGATGATATGTGAGACCTTTGCAGTCCTACAAGTTTGTGGTTTCTTATATTTCTCGTTTGGTCTAACAATGGACATGGTCATACTTTTTTTTTGACAGCTCAAACTAGTTCAGGACATGGTCATACCTCTCTGGCTTTTGTGCAGAAAGTACACTTAAACCTTGGGGCTATTTATTGGAAAGAGTTTTGAAAGCATGATGCAGTCAGTTTAAATGCTGGCCCATCTTGTATTAGCCATGAGCCATTGGTTAAGTCCCTTAGTTGTTCTGAACCTGGTCATTTGGATGGGATGATAATACCTGATCCCAGGGTAGTTGTAGGGGCCACAGGCCCTGGGTGCACAGAGTGAAGTGTGAGTAGATGTGCAAGCACTACCTAGCATTGTTCAGTTGGAAGGGGCTGTCCCTCCAGACAGACTCAGAGGCAGCTGCCCTTTGCTGTCCTTGTGGTAAGAAGGTGGCTCTCCTAACCCACATCTGGCTTGTTTTTCAGTGGCCTCAACCAGTGACCCTTGCCTTTTGCTTTCTGGCCTTTGCTAAGTGCTCTTTATAAATAATACTGTATTCCTGTTGTTGCCACCTCGCTACCTGTCCTCTGGCTTCTCAATGCTTGAGAGAGAGTCTGTAGCCCATCAGGCAGGCCGGTCCCCCTGCACTAGTGCCCTTGGATGTCACCACTCTGTCCGTATCTGGACACAGGGAGGGTGTAGCCTCACCACTCCCTGCCCTCTCAACATGGGCCTTCCCTCTTCCCTCTCTGGACAGCCTGCTTGTCTGGGCTCCCAGGTGGGCTCCGGTCCCAGTGGCACTCAGGCTTTCGACATGTTGTAAGGTGATTACCCGTTCATTGTCTACTTCCCCCTTCATTTGCCCCTGCCCTCGCAGGGGCAGTGATCTTGCCTTAGCCACCTATTAGTCTGCCAGATGACAAGACTCAGAGACACAGTGACAGGGATATGGATTTGGAAGTTGGCTGGGCTGAGATTTTCCTCAGGGAAAAATAGACTTGCCCATGGGGACAACCCCAGGAGCTTGTTTAAAAGTCTGCAGGCTTTTAAAAGTGTGGTGAAATCAGCAAGATGAACTTCACTGGGTGATTGGGAAGTCGGACAAGTAGGTCTCCACAATCTATTGTTTGGGCGTGGACTAGCAGTGTTTTGACAGCTATCCACATTGGAAAAGAACTGGGCATTTTAGTTGCTCACAGGCCAGTGGTGTCATGTGGATTCCAGGAACCCTGGTGTCCCAGCTGTGGTGTTAGCTGTCTGTTGGCTGGGAAATACCTATTTCTTTGATAAATGGTAGCTGTTACTATATACCGTGACCCATCCCATTTCAAGAATAAATCTACCCATGTGAAAGGTCATAGATGCTGTTGAAGTTGGTGCATCTGTTGTCAGGCATGAATGAAGGCTGTTGGTGGCTATCAGGGACCCGGAATTGGTGTAAGCAGGCCCACGTGGCTAGGTGTGTCTGGGAGGCAAAAGGGTATCATATGCAGGACCGTCCACTGAGGTGTTCTGGTCCTTGCTTGCTGTTTCCAGCAGTTCCAAGGATGGTGAACACACAGTAGCTGGGCTCACTCCTCTTCCCTCCTGCAGCCTCAGAATCCCATCCACCGGCAGCAGTTCCTAGAGAAAGGTCACCTTCTTTTGGTCTTTAGGCCTGACAGATCTGGGGAGGGTCAGGTACCGGCTGCATGTCCTCAGGATCAGAGATTCCGGGTGCTTGTTCCGGTCCCCAGAACTGACAACTGGGCCCCTTGTGCCTTATGACTCTGGCTGTCCACTATGAGGCGACGGGAAGGGGTTCCAGGCAGCCTCCCAGTGTCACGTGGGGCTGTCCCACACCAGGGCAGGGTCTTCCCAGTTGCATGGAGTTATCGTTTGCCTTGTGGTTGGCTCACTCCTGCTGCAGTTGTGAGCTTAGCATGGTGAGGAAGTCCTGGTGGTTGCGAGTTCTGCTTTGTGGTGGAGGAGACTTTCCCCCCTCCAAGAAAAGGGAAATGGTTGGGGCGGGGAGGTGACTTCGGTGTTCACCATCAGTTAGTTTCTTAACTGAAATTTTTAACCCTGAATAATGGACATGTTTACCCTGGTTTAAGGGGACTTGGCTTGCATTGTGGCTGCTGGGTTTGCTGCTGTGCTTAGTCCCAGGCTGCAGAGGATGCTGGTATGGACCAGCCTCAGTCTGCCCTCTTCTCGTGCCCCAGCAAAGCGGGTCCTTTTTTTTTTTGTTAAGCTTGAGAAAGGTTGTTAGACATTGACTGGGCTGTGTTGGGCCTGAGCCATAGTTTCCCATTGAGCCAGTTGAAGGTCAGAAGAATCTGTTAAGGGTGTGAGTCAAGAGAGTGAGTTGCAGGCAGCTGGTTTCCTCTGGTTGCTTTTTCTTACTATTAAGTCGGTGTAACAACAGAATTAAAGAAGATGGAAAAAATGTTACCTACAGTCATGTGTGAGTCCGTGAAGTCTTTGGCCATTTGTACGTATAGTGTTGCCGTGGTTGCAGTCATGGTATGTAGTGTGGACTCTGCTCCCTTGCATTCCTGCGTGTATGTTGCACGGTGCTGCCCATCATGGCACTGCCTTTTTTTTTTTTTTTTTTTTTGAGACAGAGTCTCATTCTGTTACTTAGGCTAGAGTGCCGTGGCATCAGCCTAGCTCACAGCAATCTCAAACTCCTGGGCTCAGGTGATCCTCCTGCCTCAGCGTCCCGAGTAGCTGGGACTACAGGCATGCGCCACCATGCCCGGCTGATTTTTTTCTGTATATTTTAGTTGGCCAATTAATTTCCTTCTATTTTTAGTAGAAACGGGGTCTTGCTCTTGCTCAGGCTGGTTTCGAACTCCTGACCTCGAGCAATCCTCCCGCCTCGGCCTCCCAGAGTGCTAGGATTACAGGCGTGAGCCACCACACCCGGCCCATGGCACTGCTTTAGTGGCATCTCTGGCCTGTCAGTCGACCAGCTGGCCTGCCTATCTGTGCCCAACCACTTAGACTTATCTCTCAGTTCCAGTTCTATTATGAGAAACACAGCTCCTTTTTTTTTTGAGACCTGGGCTAGAGTCTAGTAGTGATGTCATTGTAGCTCACTGCAACCTCAAACTCCTGGGCTCAAGTGATCCTCCCGCCTCCCAATCCTCAGCCTCTAGAGTAGCTGGGATTACAGGCATACCCACACTGGCCAATTTTTCTATCTTTTGTAGAGATAGGGTCTTGCTCTTGCTCAGTCAGGTTTCTGAACTCCTGGCCTCAAGCAATCCTCCCACCTTGGCGTCTCAAAGTGCTGGGATCACAGGCGGCATCGCTCTTTTATTTCCTTATGATGCCTTTCAGAATTGTAGTTCCTAGCCAAGAAATGGCTATACCTGGGGCTCCTGACGGTTTGGTCTTATCTCTCTGAAGTGACAGTAACCCTGTAGGTAATGTAGAGATGCCTTAGACCCAGTGAGACCACTTGTGTGTGCAGAATGGGGACAGGAGTGGGGCCAGAGCAAAGGGCAGGGGTTCTAGAGGGGACCAGCCTAGATTTGAAGCCCGCCCTACCATTCGGGTCCTGGCAACCCCAAGCTGTGTTACTCTGATGGGTTACTTTTTCTTTTCTTTTATGTTCTTTTTTTTTTTTTTTAACTGATTGACAGTTTTCATAATGGATGGGTTACTTAAGTGCAGGGGGCCTCGGATTTTCTCATCCATGACAGGAGTGCTGACCTTATTAGATTTTTATAGTGATTGAATAATAATGATTATATTTAATATCAATTCTGTTCAATTAATTGAGTAATCAGTTGCTTGGCATACTGTTACCATTTAATAAAAAGTGACAGCTGTTATTATTTGAAATGTAGTAGAGATGAATAACATTTGAGTCTGGCCCTTCCCAGAGCTTGCTGTCTTTCTTCCTGTCTTCTCCTCTCCTCTCCTCTCCAGACAGGGTCTCGCTCTGTTACCCAGGCTGGAGTGCTGTGGAGTGATCACAGCTCACTGCAGCCTCCAACTCCAGGCCTCAAGCAATCCTCCTTGCTCAGCCTCCTGAGTAGCTGGGGCTACTATTGTGTGCCAGCACATCCAGCTACTTTTTTAAATTTTTTGTAGAGATGGGGTCTCACTGTGTTGCCCAGGCTGCTGTTGAACTCCTGGGCTTACGCAGTCCTCCCAAAGTACTGGGATTACAAGCATGAGCCACTACACTCACTTTGTAATGAGAAGTCTTCCAATTTCATGGAACCTAGTTAAATTTGATCCTTACCATGCTTCCCCAAAATGGGAAGGGTTGGGATTTTTGCCCTCATTTTGTAGGAGAGAAGCAAAGGCTCAGTTGTTGGAAGGGAGGATAAAATAGACAATTAAGGGACAAACAAGCAGATGTATGTGGTAGAAAGAAGTCTGTGTCCCCAAACTGGCTTGAGCTCTGTCCCATGGAAAGAATGTTGGGTCTGACATGGACAGACCTAACTTGGGTATAGCCCAGGCCTTGCATCCGCGCAGCAAGGCTAGTGATACCTAATACCTGGGCGCTGTTGGAAAGCTCAGACATGATGATGAAGCTCTATCCTGTGAGATGGGGAGTTACTGTGTGTCTCCTGCCTCCCCTGGTGGTTCATTCATTATTGGTCCAGCTGCTGTTAATGTGCCAAGTGCTGGGGAACGGTGATGGATAGGCCTCTCAGAGCTTCCAGTCTAGCAGGGAAGACAGATGTCAAACAGAATCTTGTGTGGGCAAGTCTAGGTAAAATCATGTGTTTGGGATGGTTATCATTAGAAGGTCTGGGAAGAACACTTTTCTGCTAAAAATGGGCATAATCTTCGGCCCACATAGCTAGGGGAAAGTGCTGAAGCCCGCCAGTCATCTTTCGGCTGCTGTGGAGTTTTGTAGTGGGTGTCGAATTAAGGGTTCTGTGGGAAAGCCTCAGAAATGCAGTGCCTCTTCTTCCAGCTGGGGGCCTCTTCTCACTCACCCCTGATAGAATCAGATGGGTCATTCTTAATTTGAGCCTCTTTTTTTCAATAGCTGAGACTGAGTAGCTGGGACTACGAGCATGTGCCACCATGCCTGCCTAATTTTTTCTACATATTTTTTTAGTTGGGCAATTAATTTCTTTCTATTTTTAGTAGAGACGAGGTCTCACTCTTGTTCAGGCTGGGTTCGAACTCCTGGCCTTGAGCAATCCACCCGCCTCAGCCTCCCAGAGTGCTAGGATTACAGGTGTGAGCCACCGTGCCCGGCCTTGAGCCTCATTTTTTAAAAAAGTATTTTTTATTGTTAATGGACAAATAATAATGGTATATATTTGTGGGGTACAATGTGATGTTTTGATGTGTATATAGTATAGAAAGATTAAATCCAGCTAATTAACACATTTATCTCCTCACCTATTTATTTTTGTTGTGATGAGAACATTTAAAATCTCTTTAAGCAATTTTGAATTATTATTAACTATAGTCACTATTATACATTATTATTAACTATAGTCACTATGCTGTATAATAGCTCGCTGTAACTCATTCCTCCTGTCTAACTGGAACTTTGTGTCCTGTGACTGACATCTTCCCTTTCCCTATCCGCACCCCCAGCCCCTGGTATCCACTATTCTACTCTCTGCTTCTATGAGTTTGACTTTTTCAGATTCCATGCATAAGTGAGATCGTGCAATATTTATCTTTCTGAGCTTGGCTTATGTCATTTAGCATAATGCTCTCCAGATTCATCCATGTTGTTGTAAATGACAGGATTTCCTTCTTTTTAAATGCCAAATAGTATTCCATTGCATATATATACCACATTTTCTTTACCCATTCTTCCTTTGATGGGCACTTAGATTGTTTCCATTTGAGCTTCATTTTTAAAAATTAAGTTTGTCATCTACAGAAACTTGGCCAAAAAAAGAAGCACTATCTGAACGGGATAATATGTTCCACTCACATGAATGTAACTACCTGTGAAAAATGACAAGTGTAGCTCAATTTCTCTGCTGGTTGGTCTAACTAACAGTAATGGGCCTTCCATCTCCCAGTGTATAGATCTAGGCCCTGGCTCCTGGGTCCTGGGTACTTGTTAAGTATATTTTGGCTCCCAGAACTCAACTGGCTCTCTGCTTTCTTGGGTTTTCTTGAGTCAGGGTGAGGGATGGGTAGGAACAGAGCGAGCAGGAGGGATACAGCAAGAGCCAGCTTCTAGCCAGGCCCATTGTTGATGGACTGCGAGACTCGGAACACCACAAGATGCCAGCAGACTGTTTTTCTTGGATGTCGTATGAGGTTCTGCACCAAATGGGGGGCCCAAGTTACCCTGTGTAATGCACAGCCACCCCTGCTGAATTAGCTCCAGCCCCACTTTAACAGGGGAAGACACAGAGGCTCAGAGAGGTTCTGCAGTTTGCCCACAGTCCCGCCACTGGAAAGCAGTGCATCATGATTTACCCACCACCTGCCCAGTCCAGGCCTGCAGTCTGGGCTTCCTCCATACCACAGCGCCTCCTACAGGGAGGACCCTGGAGGGAATTTGGAGCATGACCTATCTTCCAGAGGAACTGATCCAGTCTGGCTGCTTGAGCGGTGTGAGGGGGAGCTGGATGTTACCCTGCCCTCTGTGTGACCTTCCCAGGGGTTATTTCCTTCTGGGCCCCGTGGAGGGGGTGAAGCCCCAGGGCAGTGGGAGGGGCCCTATCGAGCCTGGTTGTTCCTCTTCTGCCCTTCCCCCCTCCACTGCCCACCCCACCCTCACTCATCCTTTAAGATGCAGGACAGGTCACACTTCCCTTGGAGAGCCTCCCCAGACACCTCATGTGCCCTCCTCTGCCATGCTGCTGACACCTTCCCTTTCCCATCTGAGTCACCACCTCTTGAGAATCTGAAGAGCTCTGGATTCTTACTCCAGAAAGATACACCTTCTCACGCCTGTGTTTATGTCTGGTCGTTGACCTCTGAAATCTGTCCATGGACCCAGGATAAGAATGCCCCCACCCTGCTCTGTGAACGTTAGGTGCCTACTTGTTCCTTTTTCTCCTTAGTACCCAGCATGGAGTATCTAGCACAGTTAATAATTGTTGGTGATAAAGAAACTATCCCGGAGGAATTATCTACCACTTCCTTTGAGCACTTGTGGCTGGTTTCCCGGCTGCACTTGTGGCAAGAATAGGACTAGGTTTAGAGCCAGCTCCCCATACTCCTCTGACACATGCGGGACATCAGTGGTCATCTGGGGTAAGGCCGTGTGGCGGATCTGGCAAGGAGCAGCCCTGGCTCCGCTGCCGTTGCCTGGGGCATGCATAGTGAGGCTGACCTGGCCTCTTCCAAGAGGAGCGGGCCCTCTTTTCCACTGTGGAGGACACCTTGGCAGGCACTGGCCCTCATCAGGCATTAGGCCTTACCCTGCTCTGCCTGAAAGCTGCCACACCCTTTCTCTTTGTCCGCTAAGCACCACCACCTTTTTTGTCAAAGGCGCCTTCATTCTCCCAGTGAGTCACCGGCAGAACCTCAGCCGTTTCTGACTCCGCCCTGTCTCCCCATAGCATTCAGGCACCCCCTTGTTCCAGTCCACTGCCACTGACCTAGTTCCGGCTCTTATCTCCAGCCTCCTGCTTGGCACTTTGTTTTTTCTCTGTTCACAAGCCTTTAGGGACTGCCTGCACCCACAGGAGAGCAGCAGCCTTGGGTGGTAGTCCCCATCCTTCCCTGCCGAACTCTGAGCCTGGCTCTTGGTGAAGCGCTGAATGGAGAATCAGATCTGTCTCCCTTGCACAGATCATCTGACACGTCTTCTAATGTCTGGATGAAGCCGGCATTATAACACTGCCCTGTCTGCTCACAGGATTGCTGAGAACATCCGATGAGAACCATGGGAGTGGAAGCTTATCATAACCTGTGGCCCCGACAGCTTTTCTGCAGCGTTTCCTTCCGCCCTTGGCCCAATTCTCCCTGCCTGTCAGGCTCTGCTGCCTTGTCCACCCAAGCTGCAGGCTATTCTCCTTCCTCCTTTGTCATTTCCTTCTTGTAATAGTGCTATGATGTTGGTAATTGTCCTCTTTTTCATAGATAAGCCCAGGCTGGAAGGCCAGACAGGTCATATAACTGGCCCAAGGTCACACAGCCAGGATGAAATGGAGCTGGGGTTTCCCCATCAGGTCCTGCACGTGCCCTACCACTATGCTGTGCCCGTGTGGTCGGTGTCAGGCCTGTGGGTGCAGGCAGGTAGAACGAGCATCTGCCCTCAAGGAACTCACAGAGTGGTGGGCAGACAGAGTGGACACTCAGGCTGGGTAATCCTAGCAGCAAATTGAGTGTGGAGGTTGGGGGGAGGGTACCCAGAATGAGAAGCACTATAGCCCAATGGGATGTCAGCCTGCCCAGGAGAATTAGAACCTCTCCTCCCTCCCCAGTCTTTGGGCAGTAGAGAACTATGCTGTTTCTGGTCCCAACAGTGGTGGCATTCAGCCCACGGCTTATCACTCCATCTTCAGGGTGAGTCAGACTCTGGGTGACTGGCCCTACCCTTTCAGTGCCCTTGGAACACAGCTCCTGCTGCAGCCGCACCCAACAGGAAGTCCCTCCACTCCAGCATGTTGCTGCACTGGCCCTGAGGATGGGCAACAAGGTGAAACTGTGGAACCTGCCAGGTTCCCCCCCAGACTGTCAGTCTCTCCTTGCCCCTCCTGCAGGCACTGTGTGCCCATTTCTTGTTGATTTTTCCCCACCTTTGTCCCAAATCAGAACTACAGAGGCTCAAACTGGGGCCATTTTCACCTCCTCTTAGGGACTAGAAGATTGAAGCCTTGTTTTCTCTAGATGGTTGAACAGAGGACTGTTTCCCACGGACATTATAGCAAGCATACTCAGAGCTAATGGGGCATATTCACTTGGGTGTTGGAAAGCATTTCAGCACCCATGAGTTCCTCTTGAGTGTCCAGCTGCTTCAGGAATGGTCTAAGGGTGGGAGAGCCCCAGATCAGAAGTTGGAATGTCTCCCCTAACCCTTTCCTGCCTCCCTTATCCCCTTCTGGAAGGGAGTGCCTCAAGCAGCAGCTTCTAAAAGCTTGAATCCCTGAGAAGTCTTAGGATGAAGAGGGGGCTTATTCCTTGTCCCCTCAACCCAAGCCCTCCTGCTTCAGCACACCTGCCCCCATGACTGTTCCCAGCCCTGATTTTAACCTTAACCACCCTCCCAAACACATAACATACAAAAAAGCAACAGGCTGGGGCCGGTCCAAGCTGGGAGTGGAGCATCTCACCTGACTTCTGGTCTCCCCCTTTCCTCCCACAACTCATCGCGTAGGCTGCCCGAGTGCCCTTTCAGAGTGTCCGTCGGCTTGCGGGGCTCAGCCCTCCCTCAGCACTCGAGGAAGCCATGGGGGTCTGCTCTGCAGGCTGTGACGCTGCGCTCGCTCTGCTCCCGAGGCTTTGCCACGCATTTACCACTCCCAGGAATGTTTTGCCTTCTTCAGCCGCCTGGTAACCCCCCTTTGGACGTTGAGAATTGAGTTTAAGGGTTACCTCCTTCCCTGACAACACTACCCCTTGCCAATTCCCTGAGTGTACAAAACATTTTTTTTTTTAAAGGCTGCTCAAGTGAAGCAGTGGGAGGGGAGAAGGAGCAAAGGAATCTGTAACTGGTTGTGATCAATTAGTTGTAAACACCACTGCACTTGGATGAACCATGTACAAAACGTTTAATAAAACTTCCCTCACTACTCATGGCACAGAGTTACATTTTTAAGTCTACTCCTTTGAATAGCCTTGAGATCCTTGAGGGCAGGGTTCTTGTTTCTTTTATCCTAGTGCTCAGGGCAGGCCTGGCACATGGAGACTGGGAGGTGCAAGGAAAGAGAGACCCTAATCTTAATCTGGGTGAGAAGGGACAACAGGAGGAGATGCAGTAGCCTCCCTTCTCCCTCCCTCTCTGCTGAATGTCTGGTATGTCTGGTTGTTGACTGAGCTGCTGGCAGTGGCCCTACAGGCAGCGATGTGGATTGGTGCTGCCCTCACACTTCCTGTGCCATCCAGAGGCAGGTGCACTTGGATAGTTAGGGCTCCTTCCAGAAAGAGGAGACTGAGGAGCAAACCCGTAGTTAAAACACTTAGTCTGAGGAAATGAGATGCAGGCATGTCCCAAAATTAACAAACCTTTATCTAGCCGGTCTGATAAGGAGAAAAGACACAAATTATCAATTTCAGTGGATATCACTACAGATCTTACAGACATTAAAAGAATAGTAAGAGTATGATAAGCTGCTTTAAACCAGTAAGTTCAGTAATTTAGGTGAAATGGATATTCCTTGAAAGACACAAATTAATAATCTGACTCAAGAAGAAAATAGAAAATCTATATAGTCCTGTATCTTAAATCTTCTCCCAAAGAAAACTTCAAGCCAAGATGGCTTCACTGAGGTTTTATTGAACATTTAAGGAAGAAATAATACCAATCCTGCATAATTCTAAGTTTATTTGTAAATTTTGCCTCCGGTAAAAGGATTTAAAATATTAGGAAACAAGTCAGGGCTATTTTGAGCAGGGCTGTTTTGAGACCCGTGAAGTCTTGCCTCAGATGTTCCCTCCTCCTGCAGGCTCTTGGGGGAGGGAAGGCCAGGGGTGCAAGGCCTAGGTGTGGAGATGGGGGCCAGGGTCAGAAATGTGGGAGTACCTCCAGGAGCAGGCAAGTGGGCTGTGGGGAGGACCCCAGTCCAGGCTATGACTCTCCTGCTGTCCAGCTACCAGTGTTCCTGAGAGTCTGACTCTTCTGGAGTTGGTGGAGAGAATAGTAATTAAATTGGTAAAGAGTTGATGAAGGTTGTCTAAATAGGCTCTGGGCTAGGCCTTGAGGTGCTCCAGAAGATGCCCCATGCTGAGAGGGTCTTGGGGAAGGGAAGGGCTGTTAAAGCCTGGCTGTGAATAGGAACAACCACAGGTGTGTATCCTGGGCCGAGGGTCAGACCCTGATGTTCACTGGGCCCAGAGGAGCGAGAGGGCCCTTTGCCTGGGGATGTCAGCTGCCTTGAGGAGGTTATCAGAGTGGCTTGGGGTTATCAGAGTGGACATTTCAGGATTTGAGACAAAAGGTTGGGTGTGAGAATGTTCTGGACAGAGGCCAGTGCGAACAGGGTACAGGATGGGTGATGGGGTCTTGGGAGACTGCACGGCCTTGGACCAGGCAGATGGGATTAAGACGAGTGGCTGTTGTCTTGGGGGTTTGGGAAGCTAATGGAGCTTTGAGCAGAGGCTCGGTGTGATCTGACTGGTATTTTCGAAGAGGAGGCCAGCAGATGTGGATGGATAAGGTGGAGAGAGCTTAGGGGAGATGGGCTGGAGAAAGGGGGGGAAAGTGCAGGAGGCAGCTGCATTCTCCAGAGTGGAGGTGATGGTTGGCAGGCAGGATGGATGGAGGGGAATAGTGGGGGCTTGGTTGTGGCGGGGACCTACGGAGGTGGCAGAGGAGAATAGAGGTTGGGAAGGAGGAAGAAAAGCAAAGAAGTCTGGGAAGGGTGTGTGTAGGGAGGGCTGAGGCATTGAGTCTGATTTAAGTGTCTCAGGATGGGCGAGGTGTCTCTAGGTTCCCAGGGATGCTGTGTACCCAGGCCCTGCCTGCTCTCCTGCTGGGTGTCCACCAGGGCCTAGACCTGGGCCTGGGCTGGCTGTGGCTGTATCTGAGTACACATGGCCAGATCTGAACCTCACAGGGAGCACAGGAGAGGCGGATGGAATCAGAGCTGTTTTTAGAAACTTAGTGCCATTCTTGATAGGCTGTTTCTTGTCTCCTTGGCAAGAACACAGGGTGAGCATCAGGAGGACCTTGATTCAGACCTGTAGCTACCACTGACAGGTTCTGTGACCTTGGACAAATCTTTTCCTTTTCCCTTTCCCTGAGAGCCATTTCCCAGGTTTACCCCTGGGTTAAATTGAGGACCCTGCAACCGGCTAGCCTGGGAGCCCTTCAGTTCTGAGGCCCTTTGAGTCTTTCAGGCAGGGGTGGGCTTCCAGGCTGGTCTGCACCTCCATCCACCTTCCCAGGCAGTAGGGGTCCTACCTTATGACCTAGACCAGAATCACCCAAAAGCTATTTTCCTTCCCATGGGTGCTCATTGTGCTCACTGTGAATCACTCTTTTTTTTTTTTAAGATAGGGTCTCATTCTGTTGCCCAGGCTGGGGTAAAGTGGTGTGATCATAGCTCACTGCAACCTCAAACTCCTGCACCCAAGAGATCCTCCTGCCTTAGCCCCCCAAGTAGTTGGGACTACAGGTTACAAGTGCAGGTCACCATACACAAATAATTTTTCTATTTTTTGCAGAGATGGAGTCTCGCTATGTTACTCAGGCTGCTCTGGAACTCCTGGCCTCAAGCAACCCTCCCTCCCTGGTGCTAGGAATACAGGCATGAGCCACCACACCTAGCCCAATTTGCATCATTTCGATGCTTTTACACTTATTGAAATTTATTTTATAGTTCAAAATATGCTCTACAATTAAGGACTATCACATATGCACTTGGGGAAAAAAACTGTATTCCGTAGAGAAAGTATTCTAAATGTCAATTGAGTCAAAGTGACTGATAGTGTTGTTAAATAAAGTCTTATTTTGTCCTTCCTATTTTGTGTTAAATTTTGTTCTATCAATTACTGAGGGAAGAGTGTTGAAATCTCCAACCACATTGGCGGACTTGTCACACTCTCTTTGCAGTTCTATTAGTTTTTGCTTTATGCATTCTAAGGATCTTTTATTAGGTACATACTTTTTGCAGATGAATTTTTGTTTCCTTGATGAACTGAACCCTTTAACATCATGTGGTGTGTGATATCCAGCTTTATCTTTAGTAACACTGCTATTCTGAAGTATACTTTGTCTGATATTAATAAACCCACTCCAGTTTTTTTATTAGAGTTCTTGTGATATAGTTTTCAAATCTTTTTGTTTTAACATAATCAATGTCTTCATATTTAAAATGAGTTTCTTCTACACAGTACATAATTATGTTTTGCATTCTATCCAATTTTACTTTATTTTTTGAGACAGGGTCTCATTTTGTTCCCCAGACTAGAGTGTAATGGCATCATCATAGCTCACGGTAGCCTTGAACTCCTGAGCTCAGTGATCCTGCTGCCTCAGCTTCCCGAGTAGCTGGGACTACAGGCACGTGCCACCAGGACAGACTTTTTTTTTTTTTTTTTTTTTTAATTTTTTGTAGAGAAGGGGTCTCCCTATTGCCCAGGTTGGTCTCAAACTCCTGACCTCAAGCAATCCTCCCACCCTGACCTCCCAAAGTGCTAGGATTACAGGCATGAACCACCACGCCTAGCCTTTCTTTCTAATTTTACAATGTCTGCTTTCTAATTGGCCATTTATGTTGAATGTAATTATTGCTAAGGATGGATATATATCTATCATCATACATTTTAAAAAAATCTTACCCATCTGCTCTTTTGTTACTTTTTAAGAAATTTTTTACCTTCTTTTGTATTAGTTGAGCATTACTTATGATTCCATTTTTACCTCTTTTATTGGATACTTACCTATTATTTTGCTTTATCTTTTCCCCAATGGCTGCTCTGAGTTCACAATATAAGTTCTCATCACAGTTTATTTGGAAATTTTATTATACCACTTCATGTATAGTGTAGAAACCTTAAAACAGTATATTTCCACTTCCTACCTCCCATCCTTTGTACTACTGTTAGTAAAATTTTACCTTGACATACATTACAAGCCCCACAAGTTACTATTTTTGCTTTAAACCAGTACCAGATAGGAAATAATTTAGGCTTGTAAGCCATGTATGGTCTCTGTTACATATTCATTGATTATTCTGTTATTTTTGAAGTTCTTTTATACCTTTTTAAAAAATAAAAACTTTATTAGCTCATGGATTACACAAAACAAGCCTGGGGTTGGGTTTGGCTCATGGGCATTTTGTCAACCCATACCCTAACCTCTTTTCAAAAAAAATTCAAAAAGAAAGAAAAAAATCTTTTATATGTATCTACATTTTTATAATTCTGGTGCCTTTCATTCCTTTGTGTAGAATCAAATGTTCTGCATGCTACAGCAGCATACTCATACAGTCTGAAGAGCTTCCTTTAACATTTTTTGTAGTGCTGTTCTGCAGGCAAAGAATTACCTTGGTTCATCTGACAGACTTAATTTTTCCTTTCTTTTTGTACCATATTTTTCATAGATATAGGATTCTAGGTTGAGGGTATTTGTTCTTTCAGGTCATTATTATCATGATTATTTTTAGAAACAGGGTCTTACTCTTTCAGCCTGTCTGGAGTACAGTGGCGTGATCATAGCTCACTGCAGCCTCAAACTCCTGGGCTCAAGTGATCCTCCTGACTCGGCCCCCTCCCCACAAGTAGCTGGGACTACTGGTGTGTGCTACCACATCCAGCTTTTTGAAAGACTTTTTTTTTTTGTAGAGACAGGTTCTTGCTATGTTGTCCAGGCTGGACTCCAACTCCAATTCAACAATCAATAGTTGAATCATGTTTGTGTTTTCTTTTTTGTTTTTGTTTTTTTTTTGAGACAGAGTCTGACTCTGCTGCCCGGGCTAGAGTGAGTGCCGTGGCGTCAGCCTAGCTCACAGCAACTTCAAACTCTGGGCTCAGGCGATCCTCCTGCCTCAGCCTCCCGAGTAGCTGGGACTACAGGCATGTGCCACCATGCCCGGCTAATTTTTTTTCTATATATTTTTAGTTGGCCAATTAATTTCTTTCTATTTATATTAGAGACGAGGTCTCACTCTTGCTCAGGCTGGTTTCAAACCCCTGACCTTGAGTGATCCACCTGCCTCAGCCTCCCAGAGTGCTAGGATTACAGGCATGAGCCACCGCACCCGTCCCCACGTTCGTGTTTTCTTATTGCTATAATTAGTTTTGGTGCACCCCAGGATGAAACTCCACTTTTGATAGACTGTTGTGACACAGTACTTTGTGAGAGTCTAGAAGTTCCAAGTGATTCTCCTGTCTTGGCCTCTCAAAGTGCTGGGATTACAGGTATGAGCCACTGTGCCCCGTCTTTTTTGGTTCTTTAAAAGATGTCATTCCATTGTTTTCTGGCTTACATAATTTCTGACATAAAATCTTCTGAACTTTTATCTGTGTACCCCTGTGTGTAATATTTCATTTTTAGTTTGTCCTTAGGATTTCTTCTTTATCTCTAGTTTTCAGCAGTTTAACTTCAATATACATAGATGTGCTTTTCTTCATATTTATTCTGACTGGATTCGTAGTTTGTTGTCTTTCATTGTTGAAATTCTCAGCCATTATCTCTTCAAATGTTTCTTCTGCCATATTTTCTCTCTCTTCAAATATATTAGACTGTTGGAAAATTTTCTGCAGCAATATTCCGTTTTGTATTTACACTCTTTTTGCTCTGTTTCAGTTTGGAAGGCTTCTATCTGTGTATCCTCAAGGTTACTGATTCTTTCCTCTACGATGTCTAGTTCGTTGATGAACCCACAGAAAAATTTTTTCATATATGATGTTGTGTTTTTCATTTTTACCACTTCCAACTAACTCTTACAGATGGCATCTCTCTGATATTCTGCATTGATTTATGTATATTGTCCACATTTTCCATTTCATCTATTAGTATAACAATCATAGTTATTTGAAAGTCCCTGTCTGAAGTTCAGATATCTGATTTTGCTGACTGTTTTACCTCTTGACAACAGTTACCTTTTTTTATTCTTGTTTGTGTATGTATATGTGGCACAATTTTTTATTGAATTCCAACTTTTCATGTAAAGGAAAGTGAGCTAAATATTTCTGCCTGGAGATGGGTAACATTCTTTCAAGCTGTCAGTATTGGGGGGCGGGGGTCTAAATAAACCTAATCAACTGTTGACTGTGATTGCGTTTTGTTATTGCTATAATTAGTTTTGGTGCACCACAGGATGAAATTCCACATTTCACAGACTGCTGTGACACAGTCCTTTGTGAGAGCCCAGAAGCTTCAAAGCAGAGGCCAAAAGTCTACTCATGACAAAAGCATCAAAAAAAAATTTTTTTAATCCCAACCAATCAATAGGCATTTTATAAAACACCTGGCCAGCACTCCTCAAAACTGTCAAGGTCATCAAAAAGAAAAAAAAAAACAAAAAAAAACAAAACTCTGAGAAACTGTTACAGTCTAGAGAAGCCTACAGAGATACAATGACTAAACATACAATATAGTATCCTAATGTGGATAGGATGCTGTAACAGAAAAAGGGCATTAAGTAAAAACTAAGAAAATTTGAATAAAGCATGAACTTTAGTTAATAATAATGTAGCCATATTAATTCATTAGTTGTGAAAACTGTAAGATATTAACAAGAGGAAAAACTAAGTTGGGTGTATATGGGAACCCTACTACTTGCATAACTTTTTTGTAAATCTGAAACTATTCAGAAATGAAAGTTTATTTTTAAAAAAACATGTCAAAAAGTTTTTCTCACTGTTCCTAATCTACCCTAAACTTAAGGTAGAACCTACACACAAGCATTAAAGGGTATTTAGGTTTCTTCCAATGCTCCTGCCACTCCTCTCGCAGTAGACTGCTATTGTTTATTTCTTATGGTTCTTGGTTTGTGGTGGAGGGAGGGGAGTTTCTTAGTTCTGCTCCAACCTCAGTCTTAGCTTGGCCCTGTACATCCGGCCTCAAGAATAGGACTTTCTTAGCATTTCTGCCTCTCCCCTAATGGCAGGCAATCTCCGCTTCCTACTCAGTTCAGGATACAGAGTACAATCAGTTCTCTCACCCTTCCCCAATTCCCTCCCATGGGGAAGCCAAGTTCTGCCTTGTATTAGTGGAATATCTCAGATATAAGGAAGTTTCCTGTTTCTCTGCTAGAGGCCCAGACCTCTGCTTTGTTATCAGTGCAGAATCCTGGGCATGATGATCTCCCTGAACTTCGGATAGATTCTGTCACATTTCATTTCAAAGTAAGGGAAGGTTCACAGCCCTTCTCTCACAGCAGCTAATCTTTGCTTAGGACTAGAAGGACAGACAGCATCCTTGCCCATCCCCCGGTAGCATATGGCTTTTGCTTTGTATCTTGAGAAGTATCTGGGAGTAGGCATGACAGTGAAATCTAAATGTCAAATTTCTGCCTCTGTATCAATTGTGAAAAATATCTAAAGATCTCTCTCCCTCCCTCCTTGCCCAACCTGACATTTATCTTTGGTATGAACGTGTGCAGCACCAGTTTAAAAAATCCTACTTGTTTGGTTTCTACATGCTAGACTTAATCCCTATTAACTCTCTGAGCTCTGGAACATCTCATCCAGGGTGTTTAAATGTATAGACTATGCTGTCCCATTTCAGCTTCAGTTAACTTACTGAAAGGAAACTTTGTAGCTGGCAGCCATGAGGTGGCTGCCAACCACTCATCTCTATTGATCCTATCCCTAACCTGATCCTCACTAGCCAGCCCTGCCGGTTACAATAAAGGCAGAATCATCTCTACAAAACAGCTAACCTCTTCTTTGGCCCTCTCATCCCACCTGGCATAACATTTTGTGGTAATTAGAAACCAAGTAAACATGGCAGTTATATATGTAGTTTCACTCAATGTCAAGAAATTATTTCTTAGCTTCTGAACTATTCATTTGTCTATCAATATACATGCATAGAGAAGCATCTGGACAGAGGCTTATCAAACATTAACACAGGTTATTTCTGTGAAAAGGTAAGATTTAGGGTGATGTGCTTACATTTGGTTTGTGTTGTTTTTTACCATGTAAATCTTTTTTTTTTTTTTTTTTTAAAGACAGAGTCTCACTCTGTCATCTAGGCTGGAGTGCAGTGGCACAATCATAGCTCACTGCAACCTCAAACTCCTGAGCTCAAGCAATCCACCTGCCTCAGCCTCCTGAACAGACAGAACTACAGGCAAGTGGCACTGCACCTGGCAAATTTTTATTTTTTTTTATTTTTGTAGGTGTGGAGCCTTGTTATATTGCTCAGGCTGGTCTCAAACTCCTGGCTTCAAGCAATTCTCCCACCATGGCCCCCCAAAGTCCATGTACATCTTTTATAACTATGGCGTATCATTTTTATAAAAATATTCCTTCCTTTAATAATATAATTCAAAGATAGTAATCAGATTGGGAGTTACTTGGCTCTGATTTATAGTAGCAATCTTAGATTGTTTGAGAAAATCCAAAGGTTAACATGGTATGGGAAGACGCTCAAAGAAACTAACAGCACAAGAACCAAGAAAGAAGGAATAACAAAGAACTTCTTAGTTTATAATCACAAAATAAAAGGTGAAAAAAATAGAGATGCTCCTGTATTTCTTAAATCTTTTCAAAAAAAGATCAAGAATAGGAAATTCTACATTTCAGCATTTTGTTAAAAAAAATTGCCCTCAACTTGGTATTTTTTCTCTGATTTGGAATAAATTTTATTTCATCAGAGGCTGTTATTCCTCCATTTAAAAAGCAAGAAATGAATTATCATTCTTCTGGTAATCCTATGAAGGGGTACGTCAGTAACTTTTTGTAAGATAATGAATTTAGGGAACCCTCTTCAATAACTCCAGCAGTATCTTTGATAGGCAACACTGGCCCTGAATTCCTTTTGGAAATTTTGTAAAAAATTACACCACGAGGCCACTGGATGTCACTGCAGGTTTATGGAGTGCTACCCATTGGGGCTTAAACTGGGCTATAAATAAAGGGACTCTTAAAGTATTCCAAAGGGCTTGGGAAGTAAGTTGTCAGACTCTGAGGATTTATAGCTATAACACTGATGCCTCAGTGATATGAAATATGCCAATGATAAGACCTTCTCTCTGCAAATTCGTGACCTAAACAGCTTGTAGAAAAGGTGAAGAACAAATAATCTAAGGCTAACATATCTAGTCGCCAAATATAAGAATAAAAGGCCATAAACCTAATCTTGCCAATCAAAGAAAATGAGAAATACTGTGAATGTGTGGAGGAATTAAAAAGTCAACGATGGTGATCTGCTCCCCAGAAAGTGAGATTTTTATGGCAATGACTTTTAAAAAACAAAACCAAAAAAAGAAAAAAAAATTCAATCAAGGATGAGCCAAGATCACCCTAAGAAACTGGAACAAATAAGAGAATATGCTATTTAGACACCAGTGTTGCACATTTGACATATAATAAAAGTTCGCATCATGCGTTATCTCATAAGCCTTAGAATTTTCAGTGAAAAAAATAAATAAACGAGAAAAACTGGGGGAAACATTCATTAAACAAGTACAGCAAATTAAATACGAAATGCCAGATGTCTCCACAGGGGAAGTCAGAAGCTTGATTTTACTCCTGTTTCCTTTATAACCTCTCTCAATCCCCCAAAGAAGTTACTGTTAAAAGACTCAAAAACAGGACTTTGTCTTCAAGGAAAAAAATAGAGATTTAAATCAAAATAAATGCCTAATTCCCATGGAAATAGAACTCCATGGGATTAGTTTCAGCATCATTATATCAGGAACGCACAAGTGCTGTTTCCATATTGATTAATTCCAGCCGAGTTGAAATTTGCATGCAATTTACAATCATTCCCTTCCACAAATGTCTTCATTTAGTAGTATTTTGAGCTTGGCATGACAAGATTACTGCAAATCACAGCTCCATCAAAGAAGAATCTGCTAAAAAAAATCACAATTTCATTGGAATACTGCAAAAGGCAATGATTGGTTTAGGAGGAATAAATACAGTTTTATGTAGCTAGTACATTATTCTTCAATTCACCAATGTCAGACATGGATGAAGGACCTTTCACAAATGTCTTTATGTTAATGTATAGAAGCACATCTTCTGACACTGACAGCCATGAGTAGAAAAGACAATAACACGATACATTTTGGGTGGTAAATGTTAAAACGCTTAAAACAGTGTGAAAAAAAAAGAATTATTTATAAGGCCATCTTTTCTGAACATCAAATTTAGTCACCTGTGCCACCTAACAAGCCATCACAGACATAATCTATGAGGCTAAATTTGGGTAATTTGGGAATTTTTTAATAGGTTAAAAGTTATTCTCTCAATGGGCCTTTCAATGAAGACACAAAGTCCTCAAGTCAAGAATTCACATGTTTAAAATTAAGGTGAGCAGAGAGCTTTCTGTTAGAGGAAAATCTAGCATCATTCACTAAAGCAAGGGGGTCATCAGTCTTTCTTTATATGATGGGCTACCTTTCTCAGATATTTCAACAACTACATCATGGTCTTTCAAATAGTCAAAATATATTTGGCCGTCAAACATTTTATTAATATAACATATTATGCTAAATTATTAATTCCTCTTGTATGAAGGTAAGAGTACAGATAATATTTGGGCAAATATCACTTAAATTATGGATGTTGCTAAAATGTCACATGTAAAAAGAATACTCTTTGGTTAATAAATACAGAAAAGACCAATCTGATTATCCTTTGATTAGGTAGAAGCTCTAAGACTGTAAGTAAGCCACAAGAAATGGAGACTATTCCTACAGACACCCATTTAAGACTGCAAAACAGCAGAGGAAGTAAAACTAGAGACCACACTGAAATCATTATACACCCTTCACTTTCCTTCACTCTGATGAACAGAATAAATAAAATCTTGTTATGTCAGAACATAATACAATTCTAAGGTCCTCATCAGACAGACATTCATATTAAGTATGAGTGATGCTTAGTGAGAACTGCAAAGTATATCAGAGATACACAGTTTAAAATTTTCATGTTTGGCAATTCATATACTATTCTTTCTGATAAATAACATAGTCTGTATAGTTTGAAGGCTACCTGGTTCTTCCTTAAAAATATGCACAAATTTGGTATCTAAACATCCCCAGCACTCCATGGCATGACATCCGGGAGCCACATATGCTGTAATAAAAACTGTTCTCTGTTTGCAATGTTATCAGATGTAATCCTAACAAATCCAAATTCTACTATACTACATTACTTACTCCTGTGTATGAGTCTCGGAATTAAATATAAAAAAAAATAGACCTAAAAAGTTCCATGTGCCACTTCTATTCTAGAATCCTGTAGTTTCTTTTGATCTTGTTTTGATTGGCACACAAATTCAGAGAAATTTAACCACATGTACTTCACACAGTGTTTGACACTGTGGTCTCGCCAACATTTTGTGACACTCACAAATAATGATCTAACAAGTTGCATGAGCTAGCAGAGAGGATAATAATTGTTTCAAATGTGTGAGGGATTCCGCAGGATAGAAATCATGGCATTCTCCAAACATGCCATATGCCCTTGAAACAGCCTTAAAGAAATGGAATCTCCCAAGATATATTCTAACAGGGCTGTGAAATCATCAGTGTTCTGGAAGGAGATGATTAAAATAAAATGCTGGTTGATGCTACAGCAAAGTAATCAAAGGGAGTCAGAGCAATAAATAAAAAAGAAAGCTGTTTATCCAGAGTTTTCTAAAATTATGCTGTGGTCCAAAGAGATACGTAATATATCTTCACTAACAATAATGAGGGAGTACATCATGGATAGATGATTATTTATATATTTATTGCTTTTTATCTGGTGAGCTTTACAGTCCTCCAGGTAAATCACACAGAAATAAAAATCTCACAAGCTTGTCCTAATCATCAAATTTTTTTTCTGAAAGAGAAATCTGATCCATGGACTGCATGAAATACCAAACCACATCTCTAGCGCATGCTGCTCTTCTGAGCTCTAGACTCACACTCCCGTAGGATATCTTTCCTTGGACATCCCTTGGGCCTCTTAAAAATCCAATGTGTCCAAAATTTAACTTAAATAGTCAAGTGGCAGATCTAGGACTTGAGTATGTGCTCTTAATCACCTCCCTATACTGCCTCTTGTGCTAGCATTCACTTGGTTGAACACAGCAGATACCTGGCAGTCATCCTTGAGGTCTCTCTACAAATCACTGTCACATTTACTCATTGATTTAGTCCTGTCAATTCTATATTGTATTTCTTGAATTGCCCCCCTTCTCTTCCAATCACACTGTCACCATAATAATTTTTCCTGGAATCTTGTTTGCCCCTGATCTCATGCTTACAAAGCCATCTTCCATCTTCCACAATACTGTCTAATTTATCTCACACATGCAAATCTAATCAAATCTATCCACAACATAAAATCCTTCAGTGGCCCACCATCACTTTCAGTATAAAATGCAAACTCTTTAATAAGACTCACCAAGACTTTGTGATTTGGTTCCTTCTTAGCTTTATTCCTGTGATTTCCAAGCATTCCAAATACCTGCAGGTCCCTGAAAGCATAAGGCAGCCTTTGGGCCTTTCCACACCACTATTTTATTCTTCTGGCTGACCTCCACTCCTACTCCAAGAACCAGATCAGGAATTCCTAGTTTGTACAGCAATATTCCTGAGACAGACTTCACACTCACATGGTAATTGCTTCAAAGTTTTCTCTCCCCTCACTCCCATCATAAGGCCATGAATTCATTAAGGTGGTAGTTCTCAAATGAAGAAGAGTTCCACCAGTTGTAATTTTCCAAGTCCCCATGGATATACCAACCCTTAAAGGCCAGAGACTATACATTTCATCCAGCTATGCTCCGACCTTGTGAAGTGCTTGGGTCATTATAGGCTCTAGAGGAGGGTGAAAAGAATGAACAAACAGAAATAAGAAAAAGACAGCGTGTACCAAGAAATATGCCAGAGGATAGGCAAGATAAAAGTGATGTAAGCTGACTAAAAATAGGAATGATTTTTCAGAGAAGAGAGAATACTAAGAAATGGCAAATTCTTGGAAAATTATAGAAAAATGCAGTCAGATTAAATTAAAATGTTAATCTGATTTGTGTTTGCAAAATTATACGAAGGACTTTTTATAAGGTAGGCATACAAAGCTTAGAGGTTGTTCCCTAAGTATACAAATGCCTAGACAAAATAAAATGAACATAAATGGAAGCAGAGTGATCTTCTGGAGATTGAAGAAAACACAAGCATGCTCAACTATACAACCACCACAGTAGGTTACAGAGTTGTCAGTCCTGGAGCTTCATAAGAGATTGCTAAGGACAGTTCTATCTTAACTCACTTAAAAGAGCAAAGACTTAACTCAGGAATCTCTTGGGCTGCCTCTGAGCTCATGAAGATACAAAAAGAAGGAATTTGGGACCCCCGCAATCCCACTTCACAATTTTGTCCTCACACTGGGGCCCAGGAAAAAGCTCTCTCTTCCATCCAGCCCACTGCTGCCACCATACTGAGTCACTTTCCAATTCCCCAAAACAGGACATTTTGGGAAAGCAACTGCTTTGGCTGAAATCTGATAAGCACAGGTGGCACCGACAGCTGCAAGTCATTTAGCTCTTATTGGCATTGCCACATCTCTTGGACACTGTATCCTCTGTGTCAACAGAGAGAGGAGTATGGGAGACAGGAGCCAAGAGCAGAAGACAGTATGTGAGAGTCAAAGGTGATATGGGAAAGAGGGAATGGTATTCTCAAGAAGCAGGTTCACTGGGGTTGTCACTTGTGTCTATTCTTCTGTAAAACGGGTGAGATGAAGTTATGGATGGAGACGATCGGGTCAGACATTAGGTCAGCACTACCCACATGTCAGCAGGCAACACCAGCAGGATGCTTCAGATGTCCCTACCAAGCCAGAAACTGACTCCCTGCCTGCCAGATAGTGATATTCTGGGTCGAGGTTCTATTCCAGGTGCAAGTGATTCTCCTGCAAACGAACCCACACTGGTTCCTCTCTTTCCTCCAAATAGATCTGGTGGCCAGTCCCTTTCTTTCTGAACCACTAAATACTATGGCACCCTAATAGGGTGTAAACCCAGGTTTCAGTTTAGAGAATTCCACCACAAAGGAAGGAACAGGAGTTGGGTATTTGGGAACCCATGCTTTGATAAGCAATACTTATTTATTTTCCTGGAGGCCCCTTCACAGCCTTGGATTTCAGATGAAGATGGGGAGAGTGAGAGAAGGATACCAAGAAAGACAATAACAAACAAAGGACAAGCAGTCATCATTGGAGGTTTTACTGGCACAAAGTGCCAGTTTTCTCCTTCTAAATATCAAAATTCCATGATCCCTAATAAAGAAAGCCAAAAGCTCTTCAAGGACTCTGTTCCTGAGTATGTTTTAAGGCCACAATCAAAATAAAGACCAGTTGCATTCAAGGGTACACGCAGTCAGACACTTAATAAAAAATATTTTTTATTTCCACCTTCTACCTCCTGGCCCCAACTTCTTAGGAATATTTCACTGTTTCTCAAAAGTAGAAAATTGACTCAGATTCTAAGACATATCTTATTCCCAACTCAAACTATTCCCAGTGTTTAGCCCATGGTTTTGCTCACTGTTATCCCAGAGTTGAACAGGACTTGCTTGGATGAAACCACTCTAAATGAGAAACACCCCATTATAACAGTGTCACCAAGGAAGGCCACTATCCAGCAACATTCCTGGGCAAATGTCATTCCAAGGCTCATTCCTGTAAGAAACATCCACTTGGGACAAACCAAACCAGGCTGACAGCACGGAATGTCCTTGCTGTGCTGTCAGCTGTTCACTCACCAAAACTGGGAAGTAGGCCCCCAGTGGGGCTCAGACAGCTCCTAAAGCTAACCCATCAATCAAACATTTGATGCTACAATTTGATCCAAGAAAGCAATTATCAATTACACCCTTCCAGTACTAAAAGGGGGAAAAAGTGTCAAATCAACAATAGCCAAAGAGATAACAACAGTGAGTTTCACTCTGAGGCATCCAGCTGAGCTCAATACCATGTTTGGCATCTTGTTATACTCTTCATGGTTGCCACCACACTATTGAGTATCAAATGGAGAAAGCTGATCATGGTACATGCCACTGGTATTGTTTTCACAACCTTTATTTGAGGAGATGTACTGTGCTCAGTTTAGGACAGGAGGTAAATTAGAAACTGAGCAGAGCCCCTGCGAAGAAAATAAACTGCCAAATATTGTTATATTAAAGTAACCTAAGAGAAAAAGTTAATAAAAAAATTAATCTGCTTCACTACCTCCTTAAAAGTAGTAGCTTTTAGAGCTCATTAAATTCAAATTTACTAACTACTATCTTAGAAAAAAACAAATACCTAAAGGTTCCTCTTTATAAAAATGTATCTTCAAAATATGCAAAACCCCTATTTTGCTTATTAGATCTGCTCAACCCCTCACTGAATTGCTTCCATTCAAGTCAGAGGAAAAAATTATTTTCCCTTTTCCTCTCCCATCTTTGCTGGCATACCAACCTTATAGCCCCCAAAACCTATAGAAATTGTTCATCTGATGGACACTTTTTTCTTCAGGAAATGACATAGTGACATAGGTAAAAGGTGATTTGGATAGACTGCTGTGTCACAAATTGTCAGGATCTGATTTAGAGACCTTGCTTTTGTCAAGAAAGACAGTTGGATGTCTGCTTTAAAGAAGTACTGGGAATATTTTCATCAAAGGTTTGAATTGAAAAACAGTAGGAGGTAAATATCTGAGATGTTGCCGAGAAAGACTGCTATATCTGTGCAATTACCATTAACAGAGGACAGCAGTGGTTCAATGAAGTAATTCAATCTGGTGGCCTACATTTTATCAGACAGCAATTTTGAGCTCTGACATAAAAGGCAGCCAAAAAAAAGGACTGGGATCTTTTGTATGCATTTTCTCTCCCCTAATTCTATAAAACAGGATGCATTTGCTTCATAAAGCCCAATCACGAATCTCTGAACATTTAACAAAAGATCATGAGATATTTGTGATGAAAATATGCATTTTGACATTCTTCAGAGTGAGTTTCTGTGTTTAGTTGTCCAAGATAGAGGTATTAGGGTACAACAGGCTGGTGTATTTAAAACACAGTAAATAGGAAAAGGTAGAGACAAATACCAGCACATTACAAACATCAGGGAAATAGGTTTTTTGTTTGTTTGATTTAAAGACAGCTTTATTAAAGTATAAATGAAATATAATAAATTGTACATATATAAAGTGTGGAATTTGATAAATTTTGACATGTGACTACATCTGGGAAACCATCCTCATAATCTTGATAATGCAAATATCCATTACCTACAAAACCTCACTTATACTCCTTCATAATCCCTTCCTCTCAATCTTCTGTACCTCTCTCCAGGCAACCAGAGATCTACTTTAGGTCACTGTAGATTCATTGGCATTTTCTAGAATTTTAAATAAATTGGAACCATACAGTATATACTTTATTCAGTTTTTTTCACTTAACATAATTATTTTGAGATTAATCCATATTATTTGTTCCTTGTAGTATTCTGTTGTATGGATATACCAAATTATTCATTAAATTGATAATGGACATGGGCAATTTCCAATTATTGGCTGTTACAAATAAAACTATTATGAACATTCATGTAAACTTTTGGCATGGATGTGTACTTTCATTTGGGTAAAAACCCAGTAGTAGTGGAAGGACTAGATTATATGGTAAATATTTATTTAACTTTTAAAAATATTCCAGAACTGTTTTCCAAAGTGGTTGCACCATTTTAAAGGGTGAAATATTTATACAATCTGAAAAGAAACCAGAATATATGGTTGTACCATTTTATATTCCCACCAGCAGTGTAGAGGAGTTCTAGTTCTTCAACACCGTCATGAACACTTGCTATGGTCATTTTGATTTTAAGCCATTTTAATAGGTGTGTGGTGTTTTATCAGTGCGATTTTAATTTGCTTTTCTGTAATGACTAAAGATACAGGGCAACTTTTCATGTGCTTATGTGCCATCTGTATATCTTCTTTAGTGATGTGTCTGTTCAAATCTTTTGCCCATTTCTGAATTGGACTGTGATTTCTTACTACTGATTATTGAGATTTCTTTATATATTCTAGATACAAGTCCTTTATCAGATATACACTTTACAAATATTTCTTCCTAGCCTGTGGATTATCTTTTCACTGTCTTTTGAAATACGTATTCACTGGGTATACAATTCCAGGTTGGCAATAATTTTTTAGCACTTTAAAGATGTTGCTGTATTGTCTGCTTGCTTGAATTTTTTCAGACAAGAAATCTGCTGTCATTCTTATCTTTGCTTCTCTGCAATTATACCTCTCCTTTCTCATTGATTTTGAGAAATCTGATTACAATATATCTTGGTGTAATTTTCTTCATATTTCTTGTATTTAAATCTCTGGGTTAATAGTTTTCATCAAATTTTAAATTCTTTCAGACAGTATTTCTCTAAATATTTTTGTCCTCTTTCGCTTCTCTCCTTTGGAGACCCCAATTACACATATTAGGCTATATAAAGTTGTCACACAGCTCAAGGATGCTATGCTTAATTTTTAAATTCTCTATTCTTTTTGTGTCCCATTTTGGACAGTTTCCATTACTATGACTTCAAGTTTATTAATCTTTTCTCCTGCAATGTCCAATCTATTGTTAATCCTATATATTTTACATCTCATACCTTATAATATTTATTCTAGAAGTTCAATTTTGCTCTCATACTATTTAACTTTTTGAACACATGAAATATAATAACTTTTAAAATATCCTTGTCTGCTAATTCTAACATCTTTATCAGTTTTGGGTCAGTTTTGATGGACTGGTTTTTTTCTCATTAAGCGGGTCATATTTTCCTGGTTCCCTGCATGCCTGGTAATTCTTAATTGGATGCCACACAATGATTCCAGAATTCAGTTGTTTCTTGAAAATAATTTGATACCAACATATCTTACTTTTAAAACATGTTAGGAGGGACTGGAGCATTGCTCAATCAAGAGCTAATTATTTCTCAATATTGAGGCAAGACCCTACAATGTACTTGACTCAATCCCTCAAGAATCAAGTGATTTTCCAATCTCTCTGGTGAGAATGGGCACTGTTCCTGGCTATGTGTGAGAATAAGGCACTACTCCCTCTAATCCTTTTGCATGGTTCTTTCCCACACCTCAGGTAGTTTGCTCAAATGAATGAGTCAATTAATTAACTCTCTGTTGAATTTAACTAAGAGCAATCCTCTGAAGATCTATGGGGATCTTTTCTCTGTGCAGCCTCCTCCTCTCCAGTACTCTTCCTATGGATTCTTGCTACCTTGTTCTTCCTAGATTCTCAGTCTCTTCTCCTAATGCAGGAAGTCCACTAATTCTGGTCTGTTTAGTCTTTATGTCTAGTTATCTGTTTTGAGCTCAAATAATTCAGAAAAACGTCCCCACTGGGAAGGAGAATAGTGCTTTGCAATTTGAACTAGTGAGTTTTTTTGTGTTTCTGTGTTCACGCTTGACCTATGGCTGAAATTCTAGAATTGGAACAGCTCTTTGCAATTTGGACCAGTGACACTTTTTGTTTCTGTTTACTCTTGACGTATGGGTGAAATTCTAGAATTGGAGCTGTAAGCTCTCTATCTGCAGGTCTGAGGATTTATAATTAAGAAAGTCCTGCACCTTTCATTGTGTATGTATAATGTTTTCCTACATCCAGATGGTATTAACGAGATTATAAAGTCTCTAAACTAAAGAAGTTTAGTTCCAAAAGGCCTATTGAGTATAAATACTTATAGAAATGAAATGTTCCTAAAATTCCCAGAAAACAAGTAAACTAAATTTCTAAAACTCTAAACATACTAAATTAAAAAATAAATTCTTAAGTAAACCATCTCAGAAACATTTTACAAACTGATGTTCACTTAATTTAGGTAAAACTTTACCAAATAAGATTAGATTAATAAATTTTGGCTTAATAAAAGCAGCTATATTGTCTTTGATTTATCAGTGTTAAGCATGAGTCTACATTTTACCTCTACTTGGGATATTCTACTACACACACACAGACACACAGTTTTACTCATCAAATAAGCTAGCATTATTTCTATTTTAGGTTGAGATTTATGTATGTTTGTCTTTATGGTTTGTCTGACCAAACTGAATCAATATTCTGATAAACTTTATTTCAATAGTAATGATATTTTGTTAATTAAGCTTGAGCAAAATTTCTAAGATTTTTAAGTAACCTAAAACCTTAGACTGATACTGAGTTACTTACTGGATATTCATTGGATACCTAGGCCATTTCTAATTAAGAAAGAATACTGAAACATTAACCGTAATTTAAAATCTTTCCCTTTTGTTGTTTTATTTTATAATCTATAGAGAAGCCTGTATCTTTGGGTCAAGTTAACGAATGTGTTCATTCTTGCCACATTATCAAGCTGTGTAAAAGATGTGTGTGGCTGTAGAAAGTTCACTTATTCATGATATCTGCTAAAATGCTAATGTGGAAAAGGCAGATCACAGTTATCCCCCAATGTTTTTATGTGAAATGGAACTCAGTTACTTTGGATAAAAATTATAACTAACAGAAGGAGTTAACATTATATTTAGGAGCAACAGCTTCAGAGAAATACAAGGAGATATGTCCAGAAAGTATCCAGCCATGTAATGTGAAAAATAGAGACATTTATTGAAGATACAAGATACAAGAAATATGATGCATAGGACAATGACTCCTCAGTCCCCACACTGCTTGGCTGCAGGTACACTGATGTCACACAAACCATTCTCATTATAGTTAATATTAACAATGATTAGATACTT